>JBBPME010000069.1:0-70811 GCA_038090155.1 Rossbeevera pachydermis
GGAGAGTGCCTTGGTCACCTGGACTGCATTCTCAGCCTTATGAGTAGAAATGAGATGAATGGCATGGCGAATATTGGTAGGGGAAAGCTTTGATGGACGACCTCCAGCAGACTTTTGGAGGTCAGAATGCTCCTTAGAATGAAGTCTGGATATGGTAGCAATGCCAACACCAGTACTAGATGCAATAGAGCAAAGGAAATGGCCAGCATCAAGCTGAGAAAGAATGGTATTCTTCTAAGTGGTAGTGTTACACTTGGTCCGGGTGGGAACATGTGTAGCCTCGAGAAGAAGGTCTTGAAGTGAAAGGCACAAGCAAGGGGGTCTTGAGGGATTAAGACAACTAAGGACTAGGGAGACTAAGGGAGTCTTGAGGATTGAAGGGATCAAGACAACAAGATTCTTCAAGGGTCAAGGGATCGAAGACTGAGTGCTGAGAGTGACAAAGACAACCTATGAAGCTGGGTTAAAAGCTCAGAGGTTGAAGCGTCCTTTCAAGTGCAGGATGAGGTCACACAGAGGTTTCAAGGAGCAAAGGATATATTCCAAGACATATCTAGGGGATACTCGAGGAGGTCAAGGTTAAAGATACTAAGAGCAACATCGAGCTGCTTATAAGTGAAAGGAAGAACAATAAGGACCACTATGATTGGTCAGTAAAAGTGGTGCCATAGAATACTATGGAATATGATGGAATGAGTAGGTAATCCACAGTAAGAAGCAGTAAGAAGCTGTGGATGACTAAGTGTTACACGAAAGCAGAGATAAAGAGATAGGCATAGAGAATGGAAGTAGAAGAAAGAGAGAAAAGAAGTGGGGGTTCATATGAATCGTAACAGGTAGGAGCAAGGGCAGATAGGGTAATGGTGTAAGACGAAATAGAGAGATTAGAAAGATTCAGCTTCTCATATTCATATGGGCCTTGCAGCATGTAGGGGTAGGAGAATGAATGCTGAAGTAGGGCACCACCAGATATGTGACTCATATGGCAAAAAATCCTTGAGGACCTGAATAATTGAAGAAATGATCTCAGTCCAAAGCCTCTGCAACATGACTATGAGATCATTTATTGCAGATTCCTGGGATACTAATTATAAATCTCCTGGGACATCACAATCTCATCTTTAGTGATTTGAAGATGGACATGGATAGGATCATGGTCAGATGAAATAATTAGCCCATCACAGCTATATTGGCTGCTGGCCAGTGAATCACTTTGTTCTGGACACTGCTGGACAGGTCTGGATAGTCATCCAAAGTCTGAAGGTTCTGTGGCTCTGTGGTGTCTGGGGAGTGTCTGTGGATGTCTGTGGAAAGGTCTCTGTGGGCTCTGGGAAAATTTGTAAAACCCTGTGAAAATCTATAAAGCTCTATGGAACTCTGATAACTTCTGGAACAGTTTAGGAAATTCATCCACTAATACAATCAGATTGTCATAACATACTTGAAAGAAATCAACCTACCACTCTACTTATTATTCTAAAGAAAAAGCACAGTAAGTTGAGAGTCAAAAGTACCTACATGCTATAGAATCAACTTACTACCAAGTCATGAATGAACATCATCTAGACAGACTTAAAGAAAGAAAAAGTGAGACAACATGGTAATTAGAGAGACAATATTACCATGATTGACTCATAACAGTATTGATGAACCACTCATTCATACCCTGCATGCCAGACTAGAATTATGTATGGAATATTTTTATTTTGATGAAGTGATACTACATATGCCACAATGTTGATAGCGAGATCGGAACATGCAATGGATCCACATTTCATGCGGCAGATGGTTTCCCTCTAGTGCTCACGGACTTTGTTGGCTTCGGCTCCTTCAGGGAAAAAATTGAAACGTCAGACATCCGACCTCAGGAAAGAAAATCAGAACACGACTTACAACACCCAGAATCTCCTTCATCACCCCAGCGAGCACCTTTACATGAGCAGGAGAAAACATCGTGTCGTGTGCTCCCGCCGATACCTTCATGTCTAAGTTCTTGATTCGATGGTCCCACCCGTTGTGATCGTCCGCCCCCGTGTCAAAATCGCTCGCATTCCCACTGCGGTACCACGAACGGTCCCGTGGGACGACCAGAGTCGTTCGCCCCCCATAGTGCGGTGGCTCGAAATCGAACATCGAATCCAAGTTCTTCCGGATCTCCGTACGTAACTTGCCCTTCCACTTCTCCCCAATATCAGGGAAGTTGGACGAGATCCTGTCAATCGACCGTTGGGTCCAGTCCGTGGACTTGAGACTCTGCCGTTCGGTGGCCGGAATGTAGATTGGATCTAAAAGAATCAGGTGCTCCACCGTCTCTCCAGCCTGGGCGAATTTGTCCGCCATGCAGATAGCCACCTGTCCACCAAACGAGTAACCAGAGATAATGTACGGACCCTCAGGCTGAACGCTCTTGACGAGAGTAATGTAGTGATCAGCCATGGATTCGATCGTCGAGAAACCGGTAGGCGAACCAAAGTGCTTGTCCCCAATTGCGTACATCTCGTTAGGCATGTATGCCCCGATCCGCATAAATGGAGTCGCCATTCCTGTGATATCGTGGACGATGAAGACGCGAGGTCGGATTCCTTTCTTCTTCACTGGCAGGAACTCAATGAGGTAGTCGGTATCTGCATCCTCAGCTTCCATGATTGCCAGAGAATCTTGCCCCATCACGTCAACAATCAGATTGCTAAGCTCCCGAATCGTCGGTCTGGTAAGTTATTTCAGCAGTCTGATAACCGAGTTTCTTCTGAATGACCCACCTCAGGTAAATGTGATTCAAACCAATATGAACTTTGAAGGTCTTGGAAATCATACCAGCGGCCCGGACAGCCATCAACGAGTTCAGCCCGACAGCAAAGAGATCGTGGGCTACCCCGAATGCCCCATTCTGCGCTTTCAACGTCTTGCAAAAGATGTTCATTAGCTCATCCTCCACATCTCCTGAAGGCGATCCTATGTCAACCCTCGAGCCAGGAGAAAATGGCGTGAGGTCCATCTGCTTCAGTGTATTCCTATCGATCTTGCCGTTTCGCGATGCCGGAACTTGATTAAGGACGGCTATTAATGACGGATACATGAAGCGTGGGAGATGTTCCGCAATAAAGACTTTCAACGCCTCCTTGTGATCTTCCAAGTGTTCCTGAGTTTTGTCATGGAACTCCACGAAAGCAACGACCGCCGGTGCATCCTGCAGCGTGCGTATGGCGACTGCACCGCGCTTGACAGTGGAATGCTGAGCGATCATGTCCTCAATCTCTCCGAGTTCGATTCGTTGCCCGCGAAGCTTGATCTGCCTGTCAACTCGTCCACAATATTCGATGTGTCCGTCACTCCGATACAGAGCGATATCACCTGACTTGTAAATCCGCTCGCCAGGAACGAAGGGATTGGGAATGAAAGCGCTGGCGGTTAGTTCAGGTTGATTGAGATACCCGCGAGCGAGCTGGATGCCACCAATGTAGAGTTCTCCTTCCACGCCGACGGGTGAAGGACGAAGCTGCTTGTCCAGAATGTAAATGCGACAGTTAGGGAGTGGACGCCCAATGACGCCGCTGAGAGCCGTGGAGGTGACACAGCAAGATACACAGTCGACCGAAACTTCCGTAGGACCATACATGTTCCGCAAAGTGACGCGTTCAGACCAATCTGTGATGAGTTTTTTGCCCAGGGCCTCGCCTGCAACAACGATAGTCTGGAGGGAAGGATATTCATCGACCGGCACGACAGAAAGAATCGACGGTGTCACGTGCAAGACGCTGATGCGGAGAGTACGAAGGGCCTTGGGAATATCGCCTAGTACAAGCTCCTTCCTGCCCGTAACGAGTGTTGCACCGTGCGCAAGCGTCCCAAATAGGTCGATAACAAAGGGGTCAAATGTATACGCCAGCGAAGACATGACACGGAGACCTTGCTTGAAACCATAAACGGCGGAACTTTGTACAAGGTTGGCAATCGAGCGGTGTTCTATCATCACGCCTTTGGGCTTGCCAGTACTACCACTTGTGAACCTTAGGGATGAATAAGAGAACCATACCAATTGATGGAAATAAAAACAAACAAACATGATGTACGCAAGACTTGATGGCGAAAGCCCTTCGACGTCAAAATTCTTCGAGTCAAATCTCCCCAGTCGCTTTTGATAGCTCGGATCGTCGATATATGCGATCTACAATATCTTTTAGAAAACGCTATCGTAGGTTTCGGTCAAACAGTCACGCACCAAAACTTTAGATGCAAGGCTCTTTTGGAACGCACGCAAGTGGTTGGACGTGGTTAACAATACCTTAGCACCACATTCAGCGATTATAAGCTCCATTCTGAACGTCGGGTCGTCTGGATCCAAAGGTACGAACGTGCCTCCAACCTTGAGCACGGCCAAAACACCAACGATTTGACTGATACCCCGGTCAAAGCACAGCGCAACGACATCCCCCACTTGCACCCCTTGCTGCATCAACGACCCAGCCACACAATTAGCCAAGCTATTGAGCCCTTCGTATGTTAGCGACTCGCTTTCGAACTCAACAGCGGTCAAGTACGGTGTTCTATCGGCTTGCTGTTCAACTAAACGGTGGAGACACGTTTCCTGTATGGCCACTTCGGTTGTCGAAGACAATTCCTTGATCAATCGCTCGTGCTCTGGCTCAGTAACGACGGAAATGTCTTGAATCTTGTTATCAGGGTTCCTTCCAAGCGTCTCCACGAGGGAGATATATGCGTCCAAGAACTGGCGTGCTGCCTCTTCCGTGTAGAGATGGTTATCGAACCGAAGTATAGCCTGCCCGTTGCTTGGGTGAACAGTGAGCAAAAATTCGTACTGTTCTTCCCCGTTCGGGAGAGGGATAACCGACTTCGCAGTGATATGTTTGGAACCAAGATGAGAGATAGTTTCCATGTTCATCCCTCCGGGAGCGAAAAGATGCTTGAAGTATCCACGGCTGCCGGATGAAGACTTGCCGAGCCCAACCAGATCCTCGTATGTCACTTCATCGTGTGTCAGACACTCGATCAGAGACGCCTTGAACTCCTTCAGGTATTCGGTGAACGTTTGTGTATCATCGACGCGAGTCTTGATGGGAAGCATGTTGGCGAAGAAACCGACGACGTTGCTTAACATGGGCAAGTTACGCTGAGTGACTGCGGTCCCAATCACAAACACCGACTGGCCAGAGTACTTGTGAAGTAGCACGTTGTAGGCTGCGAAGAATGCTGCGAACGGTGTGGCGGCCACTGCCGTCGTCAGTTTCAGATATTGCTCGAGTGCACCAACACCGATCTTGGCCTCGATTTGCGTAACCGGGGCGAGCTCACGCTCAGACGGCGTTGCGAGCGTGAGGTAAAGAGGTTGCGTGTTGTCCAGTCTCTCCGACCAAAACTGTAGATCCTGCTCGCGAAGTTCAGCTCTACGCTCAGACGTCTTCAACAACCAGTCACTGAAGTCCGAGTAGTGAATGGGGACTTCGGGCAAGCTTCCGGGGCCATCCAAGTATAGTCCAAACAACTCGTAGAAGAATACGCCGAGCGAAGCCTCGTCGATAATAATGTGGTGTACGATGATATTGAATGCCCACATGTTGTTGCCGAGGTCGAACATGGTAGCGATTAGCAGGGGAAGACGGTCCAACCTGAAATTTGGCTCGTTGTTGAGTGCGATACTCATCTCATAGGCCTTGGTAGTCGAGTCAGGCTCTCCAGAAAGATCCACAAGCGTCGCCGTGAAGTCAATGTCCGGGTAAATCGTCTGCTCAAGTTTCCCGAGGGCTTCGTTCCACGTAAAAGCAGTACGGAGGGCACCGTGGCGTTGGACGACCTCTCTGATGGCCTCCGCCATGCGGTCCATATCCAGAGCTGTCTCCGAGCTGATGGTGACAAAGTAACCTTCATGAGTATCCCATTGGGTAGCTCCGTATCGAGACATGTTGGCATCGATCTTGCTAACAGCACGCTTGCGAGCGTTGTCGCGTTCCCGCTACATTTTGTTAATGCGCTAGAACGATATCCAGTCAACGAAACACTCATACCTGAGCCAGCCAAATGCGATATTGATGAGGGGATGCGTCAGCCGTGTAAGGCTGGTCGTACGCGAGAAGATCGTTGAGAATAGGAACTAATGGGTGCCCATACTTCGCTGACCCATTGTCATCCGGCAGGCCCTCGCTTCCTCCAGCGCTCGCACCAGCCTTGGCCAGCATCTCGTTCAGAGTGCCAATGGTCATCGAACCGAGCAGCTCGATTTGGCTGACCTGGATTCCTAGACGTGACTTGAGCTGGTTACTGTACCTCGTCGCTATTTCAGACGTCTACCTCAGTGACGTTCTGCAGGGAGAAAAAGACTATTGCTCACCACCAAGAGAATCTAGACCGAAACTGGTGATCAACACATTTTCGCTGATTTGCTCAATATCCATGCTTAACAGCCCAGCAAGCAACGAAGCAGGAGACTCGGCGCCGCTGCTCTCTTCGCTTCCACCGCTGGTAGAGAGATACCGCTTGGGTAACAGATGGCCGTATAGCAAGGGCTCACATGCTGGGAACGTCCCTGCGACGTCATTGATGGCGAGCATAGGAACATAGTGTGCAACCTTTCGAACCAGGCAATCTCCGATGAAATTGCAAACTTGCGCAGTCGTCATGCCAGTCTTGATGAGCTGTGCCGTGTTCGCTTTGCCCTTCGCCGCGAGCACGAGACGCTTGAATATACCAGAATCGATGATGGGGGGGAAGGACATCGAGATAGTATTCGGAATCACTTCTGCGATACGATCCATATACCTATGTCACGCCATTAGCATTTAGAAACTGGTAATCACAGGCGTTAAACATTTCACTCACAATTGCGAGGCGCAATACGCAGCCTGACCAGCATTCCCGAAAACTGACCCAATGGTGGAGAACAGCAGTATAAAATCGATCGTCGCAGGATCGATGCAACTCAGCAGCGTGTTCAACACAGCAACTTTGGACTGGTAAACTTGATCAAATGAGTCCTGAGTCAGGTTCGTAAACTTGGCATCCCGGAGTACGACCGTCATCACGAAGATGCCTCCGATTTCCCCCGCTTCCCGGGCCCGTGCAACAACCACGGCTGTCTTCTCCCTGTCATTGGCATCTGCAGAGATCACCTCCACTTGTACTCCCCTCTCACGCAGGCTCTGGATGTACAGATTGTCGGTCTTGGTAAGACCCTTCAGGCCGCGTCGACTTGTAAGGAAAACGTGGCGAGCACCGCGACGTGCCATCCATTCGGTAATACGCACACCAAGCTCGCTACACCCGCCCACCAGAATGTATGACTTGCGAGGATCGAACAACTGTCCGCTCGGGTCGATTCTGACCGCGAGGCTGGGATCCGGGACGAGGACTAGGGAATCGACGTTGTCAGCTACGGCCACCTTGGGCGCAGATATCGCGACGGTACGCGAGCGAACGATGAAGGCATCCAAAGCATGACTTGAGAGCAGGGCCGAAATCGCAGGAGTGAGGAAAGCTGGAGAAGCAGCAGCGAGGCGGTCGATATCCAGGATATGCGCAGACGCAACGTCGGACGGAATTTCTGGGACTTCGTCCGATCGGATGTGGACATACGAACCAAACGGAGAGAGATACTCTGACCCACGAGCATACACGTTTTTCCCACTGCCGTTGAAAATGACGTTGAATAGCGACATTTCCCCTGACCTCGTCCATCCCTCAGCAGCCAGAGCAAAGTCGTCGATGAGGACGACGTTGGAAGTAGGGATGTCAAGAGCGCTAGAAAGCGTGCTTGCCTCTTGTTGACTTCTCACCGTGGAAAACACCTCGGCTCCGAGGCGTTTCGCAACCTGAAGGGCGGCAAAGCCAGCACCTGCAAGATGAGGTCAGCCCGTAGTTCCAAGTTCAAAGACATTTTTAGCTCACCCGAAGTGCCATCATGGACGAGAACGGTCGAAGAAGCCGAAATGGAACTGCGCACAACAAGACCGATCCAAGCCGAGAGGAACGTGATAGGAAGAGCCGCCGCATCCGTACAACTGACACTTTGTGGTAAGCTGACAACCATATCCTCGTGGACGATGACAACGTCTGCAGGGGTCTGGCATACAACTCCCACAACCTAAAGCATTGAGGAATAAGAATAAGGACAGGCACGCCAAGGTCGTAAATAGAGGCATACCTCCGCGCCGACCTCCATCCGGGAAACAGAGACTCCGCGAGACTTGACTCGTCCAACAAATACCAACACAGACTTTGAACGGACGGTAGACTTGACGCCAAGCGTCCTGACTTCGACCTCCACGTCGGAGGCTTTGAGCTCAGGCAGGAAGCAAGCAGCTAAACTCCCAGTTGCGCCCGTCAACCCAGCAGCACGAACAACGGTCTCCTTAACCTCGTTACCACCGTGAACAAGCCGACGCACGAAGACGTCCCCATTCTTACCAATCAACATGTGCTGTTCTAGAAGCAGCGAGTTCTTGCGTAGGTCGTGTACAATTTTCTCCCGGGCAACCTCGTCCAGAGAGTGGTCCTCAAAGAGAACCGAGAACACTTGGTACTCTGGAGACTCCGCGATGATACATGACGCGATACCAAGCGCTCCGATGCCAGCAGCGTCGTCGTTCCCGGTGATCCATAACTCCGCTTCCGAAGATATATTCTTCGCGATCTCGACCAATTCTCCCTCCATGCCATGTTCGAACGGCTGGACTATCACGGTCTTGAACGGACCACATGGAAGTGAGACAGCGGGCTGCGTGATCTGAGCGCAAAGGACCGCCTTTCCGGCATCCATGCCCGTGACCTTGACGATCGATCCGGAGATGGAAGAGAACCTGCTACTCAATGCAGCCAACGTGAGTGGCTCAACGCTGGCGTCCTCCAATTCCATGCTGGAATCTGTAATTAGGTGGATAATGAATGAGATGAGCAACGAAATTATCAAACCGCACTCACCCGTCACAACAAGCAGAACGATACCGTTTCTCCCGACCAGGTTCGCGATTGAAGCAATATCCACTTGAACCGCAGCAAGATCAACACGATGCATCACCACGTCAAAGCTACACAGAAGAAAGCACCGCTCAACATTAGGAATAAACCTTGAATAAAATCACTCACCTAGAAAGTAGAGCAGTATTGGTCCAAGATTCTAAAGCTGCCGACCTAGCATGACGGTATCGCAAGCTTCCCGTCTTCGCGTCCGCATCCGAAGCAGTGTCCGCAATGCAAAAGTACTCCGTGACAACGCCAGTCTTCTCCAGGAGTGTCTCGAGGACTAAGTCAACCTCGACAGCAATCTCCGAAGTCTTTGCAACGTCGGCAACACGGATCACTCTTCTGCCCGCAGCAGCAGCATCCTGCACGAGGGACTCAAAGACGGAACGAACAGACGCCTGTGGCGATATCGATCCGAGCGACGCAGGGAAGGCCTTCCGCTGCCACGCAGTCGTCAAACGCTCCTCGTGACTGTCATCCGTAATGGCAACTGGCTCAGCTTCAGGGGCGAGCGCGATCTCGAACCCTTCGATAGTAAACAACACCTTGCCCTCCCCGTTGGCGATGACGTAGTTCGACTTGAATGGTCCACTAGGCCCCCAAGTCGTCGCTGTGAAATACGTCCAGATGCCTTTCTTGAGCTCGGAATCCAGAGTCGGCGCGTCCAGGGAATCCCAACGGCGTATGGCATCTATTTTGACTGGAAGGAAAACGCCGTTGAAGTCGAATTGCTTCGTCTTCATGTTGATAAACATTGCAAGACCGCATTGTGTGATGCTGTCTAGGACACCTGGGTGGATGACATATCCTTTACCGAAAACGTCTCGGGTGCCTTCCGGGATCTCGAGGTACGTCAGATATGCCTTGGAACCGTAGCTAGCCTCATCTTCGACCTCGTGCACGACCTTGAGGAAATTCCTAAAGTGATCGCGGTACCCATAGGCTGAAGGGATGGCACCATAGAACTCATCACCTGTGACGAACCCGTTAGAGCGAGCTAGCTTGGCGTTGAAGTCGAAAGTGCGTGGAGCCGTCCCATCGTACGCTGGGTTGGCCCGAGAGAAAGAGCCGCTGGCGTAAACAGAGTCCAAGATGATCACACCGTCGTCGTAATTAGGTGTCGTGGCAGCCCTGAACTCCCACTTATCCCCGTTGATGGCACACCCCGCGTGGCCTGGGTTCGAACCATGACCATTCAAAACGAGCGGCTTGTGGATTTGGACGTTGCTCACGACCATCGCGCCGTTTTCCAGAATACTGTCAACATAGCTACAACAGAACGTGTGAGTATCGTTTTTGCGAACAAATAGGCCGCTTTAAAAACGTACCCTGAACCAGGGAAAAGTACTGCATCAAACACGACGTGGCCGGTCAAATCGGGGTGAGTTTCAACATTGAGGCGGAAGTGCCGCGAGGCAATTGGGCTAGACCGCGGCCTAAGCCTCTGTGATACCTGTGATCCTGACTCTGACCAACACTTCGACTTGTTGTATGCATACTCAGGAAGCTTCGACCGCACGAAATCCTGAACGCCCTCGGGGGATGCGCAGAGTTTGTCAAATTCCACGTTCTTGAAGCCTGCGCTAAGCAGATTCCCAATGCCCTCCAAAAGCTGGTAATGTTCCCCGGTGTTCTGAGCAGGGACCTTAGGGTTCGGACGACGGATCAAAGATATGGGTTCGCCTCCACATTGCTCGACGTACGCCTTCAAGACTGGATGCGGTGCAATCTCCAAGAATCGTACTCCGTCTGGACCTTCGTCAGAAATAAGTTTGTTGATGGCGGTCCCAAACAGGACCGGGCGACGAATGTTGTCCCAGCAGTAGTCCACATCGAGGTCCCTGTCGAGCCACTTTCCATCCGTTGTCGACATGACTCGGGCGAAAGGCGTCTTGGTGCCCTGGCTCAGAGACGTCGCAGCGACCCCTTTCTTGAACAACTGCTCTTGCGGTTCCATCAGGGGCGTGTGGAAAGCACAGGTCACGCGAAGCTTAGCACTGAAGACTTTGGCATCAGGATCATTTGCAAGCTCAATCATGGCGTTGACGAGCTCGTGGGTGCCAGCGACAGTGACAGCTTGAGGCGAATTGATACCAGCGATCCACAATCCAGAAGTCGCCTTGGCCCGCGAAAGGACCTTGCGAATCATCGTCTTGGCCTTTTGTACGCCAACACCGAGAGCAACCATGGTACCGTTTCCTTCTGCACGGATCATTGCTGCCGCGCGGGCGACTGCGATACCGATCGCTGTCTCGCGATCGTAGTGTCCTGAGGCGTAACCCATGGCAATCTCACCGATACTGTAGCTGCGGTTAGCAACAAATGGGGGAATGTGGGCCGAATTCCTTACCTGTGACCGACCACGAAATCATACTTGATGCCCAGACTCTTCACGAGGTCCACCAACGCAATCTGGATGAACACCAAGGACAACACAACTTCCTGGACAGGCCATATGCCGTTTGCTGCAAGCTTGCACTCGATACCAGGAACGAACAATCCAGTACGCTCGAGCATCGAATCCTGCCCATACCTTGCGACCAGGATGCGATCATTCTCCCGGATGGAGGCAAGGAAAACAGGATAGCTTTCCGCGAGCTGACGACCCATGAAGACGTGTTGCGGTCCCTGTCCAGAAAATACCAAACAAAGCTTTGGGCTTGCGTACGTATTCCGCAAAACAGGCTTCGAGAATTTGAGCGATGCATCGAACGACGATCCAACTGCGAATGTACGGCTGGGGTAGGCACGTGTTTGCCGGCCGAGATCGCGAGCGACGGAGCGGAGCGTGTGGTCGTCAGTCACTCCCTTGTAGGCAGTGGCAAGCGCGTCTTTCCAGCGTGCGAGGGTGTGCTCCGTGAGCGAACCGACAGAAAAGAGGTATAACGACTTTTTCTGAGTTGCCGGCGCAGCTACTAACTTTGAGAGGTCAGCAACGCTCTCTGCGCTCTCCAGCACAATATGTGCGTTTGATCCGCCGACGCCATATGACGATATGGATGTCACCCATGTTCCATCTGCAGCAGCCATTTCCGCGGTCATGTTTTCCAGCTGACAAATTGTCAGTTTGTTGTCGATTAGAGAAGTGAAATAGCTACCTCGGTCTGCACCTGCATTTTCAAGGAAGGAAAGCCAATCTTTGGATTGGCCTTGTTGAATCGGATATTTGGAATGATCTCCTTGTGGTGCAGCATCAAGGACACCTTCACCAAACTCGCCAGGAAACTGCATCCCTCGGTATGACCTATGTTTGACTTGACGCTCCCGACTCTACATTGTAACTTGGTCATCATTGACGCGAATCGATCATGATCGCAACACAGACCTGAGAGTTCTCTGCACATCGCGGCCCTTCGAAAACACCCTCCCCGCGGCGTTCGTCTCGATAGGGTCACCCACCTTCGTTCCTAGAATCGACATAAATATTCGCGTCAGTCAACGAAAATAATAAAGTAAAAGTAAAATAACACACCAGTAGCATGCAACTCGACGAAAAATGCCTCAGATGGATCTCTCCTTGCAACCCGATAAGCCTCCTTGATCGTCTCCGCCTGCATATCCCCCTCAGGCATCGTCAAACTCTTTCCCTTTCCGTTAGCGTTGACCGCGCTGCCCTTGATGACCGAATAGATCGAATCCCCGTCTGCAAGTGCGCGGTCGAACCGCTTGATGAGGACAGCCGCGACGCCCTCAGCGCGCGCGTATCCGTCTGCCGACGCATCGAACGATTTGCAAGACCCAGTGGGGGACAGGACGCCGAGCTTGGAGAACGAGACAGTGTGTTCAGGGTTGATGATCGTGTTCGCGCCTGATAATGTCGTGGCTCAGTCTCGCGCACGGGACACGAGATCAAAGCTTTGTTACTTGCCTACAATTAATGCCTGGTCGATCTCCCCGAGTTTGATCGAACAAAGCGCGAGGTGCATCGCGGTCGCAGATGCCGAACATGCTGTTCATAGCAAACATGAGAATCGGGAAGAGGTCAAGGAGAGAAGGACGCACCCGTGTCCACAGTCAACGACGGACCACGCAAATCAAATGTAAACGAAATGCGGTTCGCGCGAATGGAAACACACCGCCCGACGCCGCTATAGTTGTTGATCTCGTACCGGTCATCGTCGAGCTCGTCGACGGTGGTCAACAAGTTGCCAAAGAAGACACCCGTCTTCGAACCCCTGTAGTCGATTCCCGAATCTTGCAGGGCCTAATGTGGCACAGCGAAAAGGAAGCGATCAGGAACCAGAACTGAAAGAAGAAAGGCACGGGACTGAGTTACCGCTTGGGCAGCCTCCAACGTGAGCCTGATTGCGGGGTCAAACTGAGTGGCCTCTTTTGAAGAGATACCGAACTCGAGAGGATCAAATTGATCGAAGCCATTAATAAAGCCCAGTTTGGCCGTATGATATCTACCCGGTTCGTCCTTGCCACCTAACAGAACATTCACGTTACACTCGGACTTGCCACCTGGCAGAACAGAACCACGTACCGTACCACTCCTCATGAATCCATCGCTCTGGTGGAGGTTCAGTCATACCATCACCCTGGTATCCTATTTCAGCCAATGTCCGAGAATGGAGAAGCAAAGTAAGCAGTACATACCTTACTCCGTAGAAATTCGTAATAGAGATCCTTGTTATCCGATCCTCCGGGGAACCTGCAGCCAATACCGATAATAGCGGCAGGGACTTCAGCGGACATGGTTATAGATTAGTGGCGAGAATCCTGAGCAATAGTAATAAGTTAAAGCAAATTTGAACGGGCAAAGGTATAGTGGTATCGGCCAGCGGTAACGGTCTTCTTTGTGTAGATGGAGAGATGAACAAGCAAGCAGGTCAGACAGAAGGAAAAATGATCGTACTATTCGTCCGCATGATTCGTTATTGTATATGTATCAACGAGACACGGAGGTTGCAAATGGGAATCGAATCGCGTGCCTGCAAGATCCCAGTGTCTAGCGCCGAGGCCCTCTGGCCCATCAATCAATGCGATGCATGCTTGATGAATTGCAACCACATTTAGGTATTAAAAAAAGACATACCATGTCATATTGCTCTGCACAGACACATACCACGCCAACTGGAACCTGATCCTTTGAAGCTTGAAGATGGAATGACGGCATTTAGGAATACCTTCCTCATTTTTTCACATTTTTGGACGAAAAAACTGCAAGGATCACCATGGTGATCGGTGCTAACCTCAGAGTCTGTGCTTGGCCGCTGTGCTATAATTTCACTGCCCCTCCAACGATCAGTTCCAAAAGAATAAGAAAAATCCCGCGGAGAAAATTAACCGAAAAAACCTGTGATGTCACAGCCTGTAGCGAAGCGAAACGGCCGCAGTGACTGGCGCCAACGGTTAGATGATTAGGATAGGATTTTGTGGTCAGCGGCCCGAAGGCTCCAAACCGGACCTACATGACAAGCCCCCAGGCTCTGGTAGTATTAGGTTATTTGATTATGTCTGAACAGACAGCCCAGCGATCGAGTACAGTGATCGTAAATGGTCGGGAGAAACGTTATCGTCATGTACGGTCTTGTTCTGCCCCATATCGGCATTAGTACGTTGCGGACAGCCCATTCACGGAATCATTCCCTGTCCATCATGCATCATCGAAGAAGCATCGCCGTTCGAAATGAGGCTGATTGGCGCTGGCGCCGGTGACCTATGCACACACACACAGCCAGTTCTCTGACGTATTCCCCAGGTGTACTCGAACTTTGCGTTGTAATGATCGTATAGAGACAGGACCAGGACCAAATAGAATACACAGCATCCTATAGTAGTCGTCAAATAACCAATTGCAAAGTGTGAGAGTGCGATAGAAAACACGAAGCAGTAGAATCAATCTACGTGGCGAAATAAGAAGCAATTAAAAACACGATGTGTAATGCATATGCACTGCTGGCCAACATCAATAAGAACAACGCGAGAGGTGCGAATACTGCTCGGGCGCATTATGACAACCGATTTCAACCATCCGCAACACTGCTCGTATCTGAATGGTGGAGGGCTGGAGAAGCCGTGATTGAATCAGGGGCCTTGGGAGCTTTGCCAAGTATGCATGTCGCCATGTACGAGAGAAAGAGAGCTCAGCTCAGAACATACGTAACCCGAGACAACGGTGACCTTCTCTCCGGAGTGGCACTCCACAATCTCGCACGCGGCACCAAATCATCACCACTACGACATTGTACGCTGTGGGACGATACTGAGAGTGAGGAAGGAGCAGGGGAGGCCTCATTCTTCTCGCACTCCATGGCCGTGACCTTGCAAGAACGTCCACGCATGCTCATGCTCTGCCGCTCACGATACGCAAAAGTCAGCGAAGCAACGAGCTGAGGCATTGTCAACGTCAGCGTTGGCGCATTGGCAGCAGCGGCCGTCATGCCCGTACGTGGAGGCGGAGAGGGTGAACGTCGGGGGACACTAGCTGGGTGAGAAGAATGCCGGGGTGCACGAGGATGTGGAGGGGGTGGTTGAGAAATCTCGAAGCGAACGTGGCGTCTGTGTTGAGACACAGGTGTAGAGGACGGAAGAAGGTAGGGACGAGAAGGGACAGACGACGAAACACACGATGAGAGAGTGGTGGTTGTTCCATCAGAACCCTCTTCCTTTTTTGCATTCAACTCGGCTAAGGGCTCGGAATCGTTCGGCAGAGTGTTCCTGCTCGGCATTGAAAGGTTCACAGATGGTTCCGACATACTCGGAGACAGTACTTGGGGCAACGGGTTGGGGAATACGCGACCCTCACCACAGCCGTTTTTGACTAGCCTGCTCTGTATCCGTTCCACGAGCACGCGATCCATGACGTCGAGGTTGCCCAGCAACTCGTTAGAGTCAGATGCATCAGACATCCTGATGGCGTCGCGGGTCTCGATGAAATGCACGATGCTGCGTTGAATGACGCCCAACCACCAGAGTTCTACTACCTGCCGTTTGCTCTTCCTTGGTCGTTTTGGCTTCACGTCTTTGCCACCAAGATTAGACTGCGAGACAGTGGAAGAATGGGCAGAACGACGTTTACGCGGGCCTGTCGAGTGGCCATCCGGGGAAGGGATACATGTCCCATCGAGCATGTCCACATCGGTATCCAATGTCGCACTTGGGAACGGGACGACGCTTTTTACATCAGGGAGGTCAGGGTCCAAGCCTTGCGTCTTTGAGCCACGACACAGATCCCCCGGGATGCTCTGCGAGCAAGCTGCAGAGAGGGAGATGGAGACGGTGGGAGGGGCTTTGTACGTGACCTGAAACGGCGAGTGTGCGTGAGAAGATGACGAATGACTCGAATGATGGTGGCGAGGATGGAGTGAGGTGGAGGTGGATGCGATGCAGGGTTCGGGATCACTCCAGTTAGCATAGCCCGTCCGTGAAGAGGAGGTCGGATACGCAGGGCCTTTTGGATGGCTGGAGACACACGCATGCGAGCGCGAGTTGGTCGAGTCAGCGAGGGCTGGGCGGTAACGCGGAATGTTGCGAGACCCCGTAGGCGAGGAGTGAAACAACAACGAAGGAGGGTGTGTAGCAAGCATCCTCGAAAGAAGAACAGTGTCTGATGTCGACGTACGAGGACAACGAATGGAGCGATCAGATGATGTGTGCGACTCGAAAGAAATGTGAACGGGGGCCGTACTGCGCGGCAGGAAACGTGCGATTATCAGGGCAGAGAGATTGAACAGAGAAAAACGACCCGCGCAGTTCGTTGCGTGCTGTCCAAGTTTGATGGCCGTGAATCTGATCATCATCGCGACAGGAAAGTCAACGTGAGCTCGACGACGAACACGACGACGAGGACCGACCTTTTTTACTGATGTTGGAAACAACAGAACACAACCAGCAAGAACGCGGAGCTCGCCTGGTTCGTGTTAGAGCCACACGAGGCAAGGGGTGAACCCGTCACGTGCTGCTAATTTCCCCGTGTATGACGGAAGGCCGCGTTTATAATACATACATCAGCAGCGGGAAGAAAACGTAACCGCTTCGTGGGAGCAGCACATGCTCGCCGTCCACGTATCGGAACACTATCGGCGACGTCGATGAGAACCCTATTAATTATGGCCAGATATCGGAGAACCGTTGCTTCTGGAACATGAGTATGGACTTCCGTCTGACTGACAACTCTGACAGTGGCCCAAAGAACTCTTCGCGGCGCAAAAGATCATGTCGGCTGTCCGCAAGCTTGCAACACGCCGCTCTGCCATGCAAACAAAAACATGGGCACGGGGACCCGTATCATCGACAGCTCCGATTACACTGCGTCAGTTTTCACGTGCTACTGATTGGTAGGTACTTCAATCCTGTGGTATTGCAATTAACGAAGATGTTGCCGCACGTGACTCAGCAGAAATGAATGCGTGCACGCAAGATCCGTCCGCAACTCCAAGCGTGGCACTGGTGCGTGGCTAGGCCTGGGTATAGGTTGTACTAGACGAAACAGGAACAGGAACCCATTCTTGTCCATGTGATGCTCTGTCCTTCTAGTCTTGGCAACCCTGAGCCCCTCATGCAACTTGAGGGACCCTTCAATGACACGGAGCAAGCACATACGTGACGTATTGGTCAGGACATGTACACCGGATCGGAGACAAACCAGTGACCTCTGATCCTCGCTGATACCAGACCACCTGTTAACCATTCTCGGTTGCAAGTCACTGCCATAACACTGCAGGCACTTGTACATAACATCTGGACGGATCACGCCAACGCAACACAACCATGCGGACTAACACAGATCGTGACCGATGGCAGTCCCCCGAATTGGACGTTGGAATGGGTGATCTAGATTGTAATAGCGTTAATGGGCGTCCATCGCCATAATATATATGACCCATGACGACCTCAATAATCAGCGTTAACACCCAAGCCAATTCGCTACACCAGGCGCCAAACAAGCTGCTCCGAAATTAAGTATCTGTAAACCAACTACCTTTCCTAGATTCAACCGAGCGCTCGACACTCACCACCTGTCTCAATAGGTTTGTTTTACGACCTCCTGGATATATGTAGGTGAGTTTCCACCAAACAACAAAAGTACAAGGTGCTTGAAATAAAGAGGTGAGGTGACCATTAGATGGCAACAACTCACAAAGCATTCGAAGGAATGCTAATGAAGAGCACGCAGTGAGCGACCGAGTTATCAGATTTGGCCTAGAACAACATCAGCTCCCCATTCAATTTTCTACTGAATCTCAAGCGTGGCGAACGTCGTCATGATGGTGGTCCGCAGGGTAGAATTAGCTAAGTCCAAGGAGGATAATAAGTGATAAAAAAAACAGACAGAGAAAGCCCATCCGGTCAAATTCACACCCCGAACCCCAAGCTCGGGCAAGTTGTCGTCGTTCAGCAAGGTACCTTCCGCACTAAAGAAAACCTCTCCGGAACGAATTTGTACGCAGAGTGATAGCAAACATTCAAAATACTACCCTCGAAGGATCGACGAAGTATTGTCAAAGAACCCTCGTTCGACCACTTCAGTGGACAGCACTCCTCTACTTACCAGATATTGACATTGAATGCAATTTAGCCATGGGATACACACCTGTAGGCATTAAGTATCCCTTGTGAATGCAGCGTGGGTTGTGCATGTGTATACCGCCTTTGGAACAGGCCCGCATTTGAGCTGGCCTTGGTAAAATGCTTACCTAGCGGAACGGCCGATTGCCACAGAGGTATCGGCAAATGGTCTCATTCTCGGATTCCTGCAGCCTGTCCGTCCTCCTGACTGCATTGATTTCTGCCCGTGTTCCACTTGGTAGGCTAAATAGATGAAGTGGAAGACACGGTAGCGCTCGACGCTCAGCAATAAGTTGCAAATTGAAAATCAAGAGAAAGCATTTTCCGCCATTCGAAGCTTTGCTCGTTCATAGAGAGAGCCCTTGATGGAAATGTACCTGAATGTAACCCAAACCACGAAAGAAGATAAAGTCGCGATCAGAGTCTCAAGGTAGTCACTGGCACGGTACATGTCATAAATGTCACAGACTGCAGGACAGTTCTTAGTAGTATATCTCTACGAATACTGCATGGATTGACGCCGTTAAAATTCATGCCACCCAAGAGTGTATTCTACATGAAGTACAAATGAGGGGACGACAGTGTTGAAAAGTCGTGTGCCGGGAGCGCAACTTGCGGGTGAGGCGTGACGACGCGGCAGATGTTATTCGTGATAGCGGACAGGGTACAACACGGCGCATGGCTACGAAATAATATAAAGTGTTATGTAAGTGGCAGCGCCGGCGTAACGTAGCGGGCAAATGATTCTATTCTACAACAGACAGTGCATTGATGACAGTTATCAGAGACCGGAAAGCTAAGGGGGAGGGGGATGGTGCCGTCCCGTGGGTGAACTTGAAGTATGTACTAGTCCCTAAACTTCACTTGACCTGCAGACGGTCATTGATCTTGGTAAGAAGACTCTTACGTTAGAGAGTGGATGATATCCGAATCCATCAAGTACAATTGTTATCGCTTTGGGCTGTCAGGGACTACAGTATATATATTACTAACTAATGAAGTCGTCTTCGCTTCAGATCATTCCTTCACGAGAGATATGGACTGGCTCACTTCAACTGCTGGACTGGCGGTGTTGATCCCACTGGCAGTAGTTGCTGTGGATTTTGTTCGACGCATCTTGCAAAGTCGCATCGAGAGGAAAGGATATCCTCTTCCCCCTGGCCCCACACCACTCCCGGTCCTCGGAAACCTTCTCTCTGTCGATAAAGAGCAGCCGTGGGTAAACTATACTGAATGGCGGGCAAAGTATGGTGAGGATTAATATTCATTTGCTGAGTGATGATGCGTGACTCTAACACAACTTGCTTAGGCGACATAATGTACCTTCGACTGCTAGACTTAGACGTGATTGTCCTCAACTCAGTCTCTGAGGCAAACGACCTACTCGATAAGCGATCCCAGACATATTCTGATCGTCCATTCATTGCAACTGTCAACCCGTGAGTATGGATAATCCACATGCATGAACTAAGGATGATAGTGACTGAAATTTATTTAGCTATGGTCATGATTGTAACTTTGGTTTTATGCATTACGGTGACCGTTGGAAGTTGTGCCGACAAATATTTCATCATACATTCCGCACAGAATCTGCGCTCGTCTTCCGCCCCATGCAGGTTCGGACGGCAAGGCAGATGATCATAAACATTATAGACCACCCCGAGCAGTATCCATCTCACTTTGCAACGTAAGTGACCAAGTGTGAAATAAGTTACTTGATTCGTTCGTTTGTAACCTGGATTAATTCAGGTTTGCTTCTGCGGTAGTGATGACTGCAGTGTACGGATACGAGCCCAGTCCTCGGAATGACCCATGGGTGTCCACTATGGAAAACTTCCTTCGTATTTCCATGCCAGCAATTACGGCCGAGAAGGCAATCATCGTCAAGATCTTCCCTTTTTGTGAGTAATTTTTCAACGATACCTGCAGGAAGCGTCTAATCAAGCTTTCTTGGGAAAGTATTGAATGTTCCAGACTGGTTGCCTGGATCATGGATCAAACGTGAAGCAAACGAGGCATATGCGTGGAGGAACAAGATGGTTAACACGCCATATCAGTACGTCCAGAAACAGATGGTAAGCGCTGCATGAAGCAAAGAATCAAGCAGGTGATCGTGACACGGTCGAATATTCCTGCAGGAATCTGGGGACCACACAGTTGCGGGCACAATGGTTGAAGATCACATCAATCGGATGGAAAAACTCGACGATTCATCTCGCCCTGATTACGAGACTGCTCTCAAACACGCTGCTACCACAGCTCTTATTGGTAAGCCACATCTAGATAACGGAAGAATGAACGACATCAAATGATATTTAATGACTATTATACTCATAGGCTCTGTGGAAACGGTATGTGCTGTGTTTTCCAGAACACACATCCCTTATAGTGTATACAGACAAGCTCAACGTTGATGACCTTCATGCTTGCAATGATTGAGAACCTGCATGTATGGAAGCGTGCCCAGGAAAGTATCGATGCTGTCATTGGCCTCAATAGGCTTCCCGACTTCGACGACAGGCCGCACTTGCCGTACGTCGACGCGGTCGTTCGCGAGACACTGAGATGGATGCCAGTTGGACCTCTGGGTGCGTGCTCGCAAGCAAACATTCTGTTGCGAAATATCCTTTATTTTTATTTCTTTAAGGTATTCCGCATGCTACTGTATCTAGCGATGTATACAAGGGTTACTACATTCCGAAAGGTATGCCTACTTCTTGGACATCTGGGGAGTTACTAAATGTACTCATCAGGGGCGGCCGTGTTTATAAACGTTTGGTACGATCTTCATCGTGTCTGCTGCAGTCAGTGTGCAGCATGGTCATCGTTTCACTTTCCCTTAGGGCGGTGTCGCATGACAAAGCTCGGTATCCAAACCCGGAGAAATTCATTCCAGAGAGATTCTTGGATACGGATGGTACTTTGACCGATGACGACCCCGCACAGTACGCCTTTGGGTTTGGAAGGCGGATCTGTCCAGGTGTGTGAATGTACATCGAGGATGGTTTGTCCAAGTATCTGCTCATGCTCGAGGTTTTTTCATTTCGTGTTCAGGCCGACACGTTGCAGATGCATCCCTGTGGTGCAGCATTGCGACCTTATTAGCCACACTGAATTTCAACCTGGCCAAGGATGCAGACGGGAAGGATATCACATTCACGGCCAAGTGGTCAAGTGGAGTGACACTGTGAGTCTGGACAATTTGTGGCTTTTGGTCATCCCGCTGAATTTCAGCAGACACCCTAACCCGTTTCCTTGTGAGCTGACTCCTCGTGCACATGTCAGTAGGGAATATCTGGAGCGTGTGCTATCTCAGTGATGTCGGGTAACATAACGGGGATATGATGAGAGGGTTGTATATATGTAATCAATGAGCAGCGTATTGATGGAGTATTCGATCCCCTTGTAACATCACTCTACCCCTTTTCATTGAATGCAAACTATTCTGGGCGTACCAAGCCTTGCATCTGTTATCGCTTTGGGACCGCTGGCTACCATGATCAACCTTAATTTCTGACAGTGAATTAGTACTAATGATGATCCATCACATCCCCCTACTATTTCGAGATACATACCCCACGTGTATACGGAAATCACGACAACATCGCACCAACAAACGTCTCGGTCCCTCCGAACCCACGCAACGAATGCAGTGACTACCCTCATAGTTTCAAAATCACTGAGATCGGTCAAACAAAGCTTTGACTAGTAATAGTAAGAAAGAAAGTTCGGAATACATCTGAAGCATACACCATGTAGTCTTTGGCCAGATGCCGTACCTACTGTTCTTCAATGATTAGTGATCATGGGGTTCCCATGAATATACGCTTTGTACACATCTCCGTTATATTACTCCTATAGCACGGGCTCTAGATATTCTTTGCTGACGTGTGCGCGGGGGGTTAGTTCACAAGGAAACGGGTTAGGGTGTCTGTCGAAATTCAGCTAGAGGACCAAGAGCTACGAACTGTCCAGACTCACAGTGTCACCCCACTTGACCATGTGGCCGTGAATGTGACATCATTCTCATCCGCATCTTTAGCCCGGTTGAAATCCAGCGTGGCCAACATGATCGCAATGCTACTCCAAAGGGACGCATCTGCAACATGTTGGCCTGAAAATGAAAAAAACCTCGAACATGAGCAGATAGTACTTGAACAGACAAACCTTTAACAACGTGCATTCACACACCTGGACAGAGCCGCCTTCCAAATCCAAAGATGTACCGCGCAGGGTCGTCGTCGGTCAACGTCATGATGCCTTCTGTAGCATGCAAGAATCTCTCTGGAATGAATTCCTCCGGGTCTGGATACCGAGCTTGGTCGCGCGACATTGCCCTAAGTAGAAGTGAAACAATGACTGTCATGGTGTTGCGCTGCAATGAAGATCGTACCAAATGTTCGCGATCACCGCTGCCCCTAATCAATGGATTTACCAAGTCACTACCTTGGAAATACGAGTAATCTGCGAAGCAAATATACCTTTCGGAATGTAGTAATTTCTATATACATCGCTATTTATGGACGCATGGGGAAGACCTTCAAAAACTTGAAAGTTGAGAATGGAACACTTGCTTCCGAGTACGCACCTAAAGGCCCAACTGGCATCCATCTCAGTGTCTCTCGTATGATCGCATCAACGTATGGCAAGCGTGACCTGTCGTCAAACTCAGGAAGTTTATTGAGGCCGATAATGGCGTCGATATCTTCCTGAGCGCGTTTCCACACTCGCGGATTCTCAACCATTGCAAGCGTGAACGTCATTAGTATTGAACTTGTCTATATGTGTCATGATTCAGGAATGTTATCTAGAGTCTACACTTACCAATGATAGCGCTGGCAGAAGTATGTTTGAGGGTGTTCTCGTAGATAGGACGAGATGAATCATCGAGTTTCCCCATCCGATTAATGTGATCTGCAACCATTGTACCCGCAACCGTGTGGTCCCCAGACTTCTGCAGTGACATTAACTGTGTCATGATCTTCCCGGATTTTTCGCTTCATACAATGCTCACCATCCGCTCCTCGACATACTGATATGGCGTATTAACCAATTTATTCCTCCACGCATATGCCTCCTTTGCTTCACGTTTGATCCACGATCCCGGAAACCAATCTGGAACATTCAATACTTTACCAAGAAAACATGATCAGACGCATCCCCTAATCATCGTTGAAAATCACTCACAAAAAGGGAAGATCTTGACGATGATTGCCTTCTCGGTCGTAATTGCCGGGACAGAAATATGAAGGAAATTTTCCATAGTGGACACCCATGGGTCATTCAGAGGACTTGGCTCGTAGCCATACACCGCAGACATCACTACTGCGGAAGCAAACCTGGAAGATTTCGGGTCACAAACGAGCGAACTAAGTTTCACTCCTAATCACTTACGTTGCAAAATGAGATGGGTATCGCTCGGGATGGTCTAGGATGCTTATGATCATTTGCCTTGCTCTCCGAACCTGCATGGGGCGGAAGGCGAGTGCGGCTTCGGTGCGGAATGTCTGACGAAAAATTCGTCGGAACAACCTCCAACGATCACTATAGCGCGCGAAAGCAAAGTTACAATCATGACCATAACTGAACAAGCATTGGTCACTCTAATCCTTTGCTGGAGTAGGTGGATTCCACTTACGGGTCGAGAGTTGCAATGAATGGACGATCAGAGTATGTCTGGGATCGCTTCTCGAGTAGGTCATTTGCCACAGAGGCTGAGTTCAGGACGATCACATCTAAATCTAGCAGCCGAAGGTGCATTATATCACCTAAGCAAAGTCAGAGCCATGTATTCATATTATCACTCATCATAATGCTCACCATACTTTGCCCGCCATTCAGTATAGGTCACCCACGGGTGCTCTTTATCGACAGAGAGAACGTTTCCGAGGACCGGGAAGGGTGTGGGGCCAGGGGGAAGAGGGTATCCTTTTCTCTCGATGCGACTTTGAATAACGCGCCGAACAATATCCACAGCAACCGCTACAAATGGAATCAACAACAGCAGAGTGGCAGTTGACGTAGACGACCCCATGTCTTTCGAAGGATTGATCCTCGGGGGTGAAACTAAATCCCGTGACGGGTCTTGTTATAGTACGGGGTCTGAACGAAGGCGATAACAATAGTGTAGTGGATAAAAGATGAACAAAGAATACCAAGATACGAGGTGATAAGCCACCTCACCAACGTAAGAATCGTATCATGCGGTCGAATGAAGTTTGAGACTGGTTCTAATCCTATAGTAACAGAATTCTATTAAGCGAAGCTCTGTCAAATCACCGCCGTGACCATGACAACTCCTGATCATGAACTGCCTTGTGGGTGACAATGACCATATCACTTGCTGGACTGTTTGGACATCATCTGTATGCATGTTGATCTCCCCGGGGGACTTCACCCCTACAATTCGGAAATACTCAGGCTGTCGTACTATTACACCTCAGGAAGCAATTTCCCTCTTCCTTGGAGGATGAGCTGTCTCTTCTCATGCATATTCAGGCACGCTACGGCTTCTTATGTCCCCCCAAGGTGCGCTGGTGCTAGTATGAGCAGGTATCGTGACGCCAGACATCGATATCATGCCACATTTCGGAATCGGACTGCAATACGCCCAAAGTATTTGCTTCCGAAAGTCGTCCAAATGGAAGATTTCGAGAATTTTCCGAGCGCTAGCAGGCGCTCACTGTGGCATTAAAGATGAGCAGATTCAAGTTATCACTTTCCACAATGAGATAGCTGATTGACATATTATGTATAATCAGATATATGTTTTTCTCGTCTAATACACTTTTGATCAATAACGTCAAGGAAAAGGTGCCGTCTCTGACGATATTTTACAGAGGGTGGCATAAATAGAGAAAATCGGTGGTCGCTCAGCTCTTTGGTTATAATCCATTCGTACATTCCTATTTTATGTTGCCCCGCTTCACTTCGATAGTATACGCTCCAGATACTCCTTCGTGATGTGTGCACGAGGAGTCAGCGAACATGGGAATGGATCAGGTTGTCTGTCATGATTCAGCGAAACATTACAAATACACAAACTGGCCAGACTCACAGTGTTACACCATCTGTAAACGTAGCCATGAACGTGATATCATTCCCGTTCTCATCCTTGGCCAAATTAAAATTAAGCGTGGCCAGCATTGTTACAATGCCGCTCCACAGGGACGCGTCCGCAGTGTGTCGGCCTGGAAATGAAAACAAACAAACACACTCGTGCTTTAGCGGACACTCGGAATAAGACGTACTTGCATTCACGCACCTGGACAGACTCGTCTCCCAAATCCAAAGATATACTGCGCAGGATCATCATCCGTCAACATCCCGTCTGCATCCAAGAATCTCTCGGGCAGGAATTTCTCCGGATCTGGATACCGATCTGGGTCGCGAGACATTGCCCTTGGTGAAGGTGAAACAATGAACAACGTGTGCTACGCGCGCAGGTTCGATGTGAAACATACCAAACATTTCGGAGAACAGTTGCTCCTAATACGAACATTCACTGACCCGCCAGACGAGTAGGAAGCGCTGCAGACATACCTTTCGGAATGTAATAACCATTGTACACGTCACTCTCGCTCGTCCCGTGGGGAATACCTTGGAGAAATCAGGAACATGATACATCTGGGAATGGGCATACGCACCTAAAGGTCCAACTGGTTTCCATCTCGATACCTCCCGTATGATCGCATCAACGTACGGCAACTGATCTCTGTCGTCGAACTCGGGGAGTCGGTCACGACCGACAACAGTATCAATTTCTGCCTGAGCGCGTTTGCACACATCCGGGTGCTCTATCATAGCGAGTGTGAACACCATGAATGTCGAGCTCGTCTATAATTCTCGTAAGATATACGCCAGTACACACGAATCGAATACGTGCCGTCACAGTAGCACCTACACAACCGCACAACAGTGATTTAGAAATCCAGCTTCACTTCTGTGTTTTCGAGGCACTTACCAATGATGGCAGCTGCAGAAGTATTCTTGAGAGCTGTTTCGTAAGAAGAACGATACGATTCATCGAGTTTCTCCAACCGAGTGGTGTGATCTGCCACCATCGTAGAAGCCGTGTAATCCCCAGATTCCTGTCGCGATAATAACCATGTCACTATCATCATTGATTTAGTTTAAGCAGAACCCACCATGCGCTTCTGAATGTATTGATATGGCATATCGATTAACATGTTTCTCCACTCATATGCTTGTTTTGCCTCGCGCTTGAGCCAAGATCCAGGGAACCAATCTGGAACATGCAACACTGTCCCCAGAAATTTTAACTAAATCCATCCACTCCATCATCGAAGAGCACTCAGTGCCACTCACAGAAAGGGAAAGTCTTGATGAGGACTGCGTTTTCGATTGTAATTCTTGGGACGGAAATATGAAGGAATTTTTCGATAACCGACACTATAGGATCGTTGCGAGGACTAGGCTCGTAGTCATACACCGCATTCATTGCTACCGCAGATGCAAATCTAAACGTATTCTGGTTATTAATGAATAAACCGAAGCGCACAATCACTCACGTCGCAAAATGAGTGGTCCACTGTTCGGAGTCATCGATCATGTTTACGATCATCCGACGCGCCCTGTGAAGCTGCATGGGACGAAAGACGAGTGCAGCTTCAGCACGGAACGTCTGATGAAATATTCTTCGGCACAGCCTCCAATAATCGCCATATTGCGTGAAAGCAAAGTTACAATCGTGACCAAAGCTGGAATAGTCCGAGTCTGTGGAGTTCTTTTCCGAGGCCATATCAAATTGCCACTCACGGATCAACGGTCGCAATGAAGGGACGATCTGAGTATATCTGTGATCGTTTGTCGAGGAGCTCGATTGCCACAGAGGGGGAGTTCAAGACGATCACGTCGGTATCGAAGAGCCGGAGATACATGATATCACCTAGGAGGAAACATCAGAGTCAAGCTATACGTCACCAACTTAACATGGCACTCACCATACTTTTCCTTCCAATCGGTATAGGTCAACCATGGTTCTTTACCAACAGATAGAACGTTTCCGATGATAGGGAGCGGGGTAGGGCCAGGAGGAAGAGGATACCCTTTTCTCTCGATACGTGCCTGGACGATACGCCGAATGATATCTCCGACAACAATCGCCAAGGGAACAAGGACCGCAAGTCGAGCAGTAGAAGTAGGCCACTCCATTTCTAAGTTGATGAAGACTGTTTGAAGAGTTGGAAACCAGACCTCACCTTTATATACCCGCGGAGCCCAGTGGAAGGTAACCTTGAAGGATACCTGCCGGGCCAAATTCCCAGGACATGATATTCTAATTTCTCCGAAACAATTGGGTGCCCGCAGTGTTTGCTAAATGAAGTTAAGCGGTCGAAAGGGTCTTGTCATTGGTATTAAATGAAAGGTGCTAGTGACCACCCAGATAAGGACCTAACTTGATATGGATCAACTCAACTGCGGCGCATGCGCCATTCTGTAAGTTGTGCAGTTGTTTGGGACTGCTTCAGAACTGCTCCTGTGATCCAGCACTAATCAAGTGTCGTAAAGGCTCACTGGTTACCATTTTTCGCTCAAACTCTCATGATCTGATTGAGGAGAGGCCTACGTAAGTGCAGAAGACCGTGGTGGCCGGCAATGCTATTCCAACAGTCATACTCTCCGACTCAATTCAATATCTGGTTGTTAACACAGCTCTCTGGGGGATAATGTGGGTTGACCGTCTGCTTTAACAATGCAAACACGCCGCACCGGGTGCCATTACTGTTTACATAAAATGCCCAGCCTCACGTGACTCAAGTCTAGACCATCATGACAGTGTCGGCCCCTCATCGTCACCCTTTGAACAACTTTCTCTGCCGGTGTTACGTTACAACACTGCTTTTCAGATGAGCCGATTGGCTCAGAATGATCGATGTTTGGCTCAGCTCAAGCGACCGGGGCCCACAAACATAGCGAGAGATGTCAACGGAAGGAAATTTCAGTTGTGACGAGGTTAATTTCATGTGCACGTTGTCGCTATTGTGACTAGTAAGTGCTCGGCTGTGTACTTTATATTACGGAACTGCATCACGGGAAACCGCAAGTGTAAGTTCATGAAGACGTCGGTGATGCGGCAGAGGTATTACAATGCAGGAAGACCCAAGTCGCGTCGAACGAACCAACGCCAACAGTATACAGCTGCTCAGTTGCACCGAGCAGCAAGCTCCTTGAAGCGGACCCTGGTTCACTAGCACCGCAACGGTGTTTACAGTTAGCGAAGGCCCGAAGTTGGCGAGGTGGAAAGCTATGCTAATGTGAGCATAAGTGACGTACCTGCAATACGGTATGTACAACGCTCCAATGGGACAAACATAGCTTGGAGCAAACATAGGTCTGTAGCCCTGGCTCAACTTGTCACACTGTAACACTCTGGTAGGTTTAACAAGCCAGTTAGGCCGAGGAAGCAAGATTTGACATATGTCAAGTAATGGCAGTCTTCCATAACCTGGAAGCGGAAGGCCTTTCGGCTAACAGGGAGCAAGCACTGCAAGCTCCGACTCCTACTAGTATGATGTGGCGTATGATGTGGCTTGAGCACAAGCGAATGTTCTCCGCCGTGACACGATTTGAATCAGCCCAATTAGTAGTAGTTAACCTTGTTCTTGAACGACAGCTACTCAACCGACAGACACATCCACCATCAACAAGCAAATACTCAACGTTCGACGTTCAAACATTGATTTTGTAGGCAGATAGATGATAGTGGCTGGACCATTCGTATTCATCCGAGGAACAGCATCACGCGCAGCTGCTCGCGTTTCTTCCGCTTCGAGGTTAGTTGTAGCAGGTCCTCGAAGTGGGTGTATCCCTGAAAAGGCGTCTCAATGAGTCGTGTTTGATGCATGCAGTTGCTGTGCATGATCGATCACGAGGGGCACAGCGGTTGTTTCACAAGTGTACCATCCTCGATCTTATCAAAGGGCGAAGCAGACAGAGATATGTAATGAAGCCTGGAATGCCGTCATGTACTTCCTGAGGTAAACAAAATCGAAAAAAAAAACATACATTGGTGGTACATCACCCTACCGATCTTTTTCCATTTCACTAGGATCCATACCTATACCTTGATAATTTTGTTGGCGCATCGGACGTTGCGCCATCGTTTCCACACACTGAGAGCGGGAGCGAGGGCGCGATGACGGCAACGACACGAGGACGAAAATAGGACACAAATGGGGTCAGTGACGAAGGCCGTAAGTCGAGAGTCGAGGCCGTCAAATAGGACACCGGTGCTACACAGAGCATTGATATCTACTATTACACATGAGAGTCTTAACTCGGATCGGACACAATGCTCACCTCCCTATTACGTTCTCTCTGCTTATTCTTCCATCGGGTTTTGAGGTCTGAGGAAGAGGGTGGGACCGTTTATTTAAAGAATCTAGCTCGGGGGAGGATGGCTTTTCCCCTTGGAGATGTTTTCTCCGTTGTGCATCATATCATTACAAAGTATAGCCTGGTAATCGGTTGGTCGCCAAGGCAGTAGGGCTGACTGCCATACCTGGGAGATAAAATTGCGTGTGACTAGCATCTTGCCGCGAAAGGTTTGGAGTTGCATCGTCAAATGAAATCAAGAAAGCGGTATCGATTTGAGGCGCATTTGCGATAGCCAGTACCAGCCGTCCACCCAGGTTTGAATAAATAAACACTCACTTATCCAAACTACAAATCCAAGTTTATGGCGTGGTCGAAGGTCGAGACGCGGGATGATACCCTCACCAGGTCGTTGACCCTTCGGAATGGCTGATTTGGGACAAACATATAGGTGACACCAGGATGTGGATATGCATATCGTGGTTGTAGAGAGGTCTGGGATGAAAGGTATGCTTAGTCCTTTGCGAATAGAAGATGAAAACTTGCTTGGAACATAGATGATTTCCTTGTCCGCATTCTATAAGTTTGAACTCCTTGAGGGTCAGGTCATCGAAAGTCTGTAGATTCATTGATCGAAGAGCGACCCCATCACGATCCCGTAACACTGACTTCGAATCTCGAAGAATGAGCCTTGTACGATTGCGAGGCAACGTGTAGAAACAGGTTTGGTATGTCTCACCACAAACCTCAGGTGTCAGCCCCGTGGCTTTTTTTATCACCCACTGCGCAAGGCCACTATAATTTGTGTGACCAGCTCCTCCGTCAGCCTCCTCCGTTTGTGATGCACGATCTGCTGCGAATTGCGTAGATGTAGCAATTGCTAAGGAATTGTGCAGATTTCTGGTCAGAATAGCTGGGGCCCTTCTACAGCAGAGTGGCCATGCTCCGAATCCATATGAAGAGAGAAGGAAAAAACCCGAGGAGTTATCCTCGGAGGGCTGAGAACGGAGGACATTGACGGATAGTAAATTTCATACCAACGACTTCTGCCGTGCTATGCCCGAGTACATCAAACGAACAGTTGGTCGCGACGATGTTGGCGAACATGAGCGTCGAGCGACCTCTAGGATAATATAATTTTTGACGAGATGCGTCGTCAGAAGTGCAGCTAGGAGCCTGGCCGTTACTCACTTCCGGTCGAAGCTTTTCCAACCAATCCACGATTCATTAGTCCAAAGCATGTGACAGGGAACCATTTCTCTACATGAGCGGGGCCCATCCGTGGTATTCTGCGACGAAAGCCTTGGTATTTCAGGTGAAGGAGTGCGGCCATGATGGTTCGAAGCGCCACCGACTGTTATGTACCCTGCCTGCTTCCGAAGAGATCCGAATCAAAGATGTCTCCTTCAAAACCACGGCGTGCACACACGCTCCCGCCCACGACACCACTCGCACAGCAAGTCGGCGGACACGCTGGCGTGCATGTAACCGAAGATGGATCGCTCTTGCTCAAGCCCGCCCTGCCGCGGGAGGTCGCTTTTTATCAGTTCGTCAGGGACGTCGATGACAGCATCGCCGGCCCTTCATCCTCTTCAGGTGGTGTGCATGTGCTCAGAGACTGGATCCCCGCGTTTATCGGCCTGCTGAACCTCGAGGGCAAGGTCGCAGACGACCAACCAACTGCAGATGACCCAGAGGCGGAGGATAAAAATAATAGTTGCAGTGTGTCCCCGCAGACGATTGTGCTCCAGAATCTGCTGCACGGCTACCGTAAGCCCTGTGTGCTTGACGTCAAACTCGGTACTGTCCTCTACGACGAAGATGCTTCCGAGGAGAAGAAGGCGCGTATGATACGGAAAGCGGCGGAAACAACCAGTCTGGAGACAGGCATGAGGCTGACGGGGTTCCAAGTGAGTCGGTCGTCCTTATCGTGCGCCGCGATGTGTTACTCATCGCTCAAGGTCTACTCGAACCACTCTCCAGACCCGGTTGTGTACGGAAGGGAGTACGGGTACGACTTGAAGTCATCTCAACTGTCGGAAGGGATCAGGAACTTCTTTCCCTGCTCGACCGCTGTCGCAAACTCTTCTCCATCACCCTCGAACGCGGACGTGGGTCTCCCCACGCACACCCTTCTCACCCTCCTCCTGTCCCTCCGAGCATCTCTCGTTGAGCTCCGCTTTGCCCTCTCCACGGCACACGTAAGGATCGTTGGTGGGAGCGTGCTGATTATTTACGAAGGTGACTGGGAGATGGCTGTCGCGGCGTGCGGTCGAGGCGGAGGACCCAGTGCTCTCAATAGTGACGACGACGACGACGACGACATGGAAGGGGAGGAAAGCGATCACGTAGAACTGGAGGTCGACGAGCAGGGGCAGATCGTCTTTGAGTCGTGCTCTTCCGAGATGCTTTCGCCTCCCTCCTCTTCCTCGTCCGACGCGAATCCACAGCCTCGTTTGTACACAGTCTCGCTCATAGATTTCGCGCACGCAAGGGTCGTTTTCGGAGAAGGACCTGACGAGGGCATGTTGAAGGGTGTGGACACGTTGATCAAGCTGGTGGATGAGAGGACACGGGAGGTGGAGGCAGCAGCTAAAACGACATCGTTTGGAGAGGCAGAGACTGACTGATTCAGATCAGATCATGATACTATAAGCAATATATATGTGAAAAATGAAATGAGATAATAACACATGGCTGCGACCCACTGGCATCCACGCCCCCCGTGCTACAGAGTCCGCAACTTCTCTTCGTCTCCATTGCTGTTTCGGATCATCATGATGGTCTCCACGTTCCCACCTCCCTCCCTTCCCCCATCTCTCTCCCGTGGCCCCAACCCCTTTGCCCGTTTACCAGCTTCTCTGATAGCCTCGCTCCACGTCTTGGCCTCCCGCACGCTACCCGCACGCAGCACGATCGTGTCGCCCCCACGTGGGTATGCCACATGCACACGAATGAGCGTATCTTCCCGCCCTATCCTCGACGACCTGACCTCGATCTCGTTCACCGGAATCGGCTGCAGAAGGACAGATAAGCAACGGGGACAAGTAATATCTATCGGAAAAAGGTGGCCGAGAGACACATAAATGCTCACTCACCACGCGATACAATCCCCTCTCACCCTCATCCAACAGCACCAACACGTCGCTGCACAACACAGCCCTCAACTTCCGCCCACTCTTCGCTTTACTCAGTACGCCTTCGCGCAGCAGCCTCCGCGGTCCCAGATGCCGCGTTGGCGAGGTCAAATCTAATCTGGCTTGCCCGATCCACAGCGTCTGACTAATCTCCTCCAGCCGCTCTCGGCCCTCTCGGTCACGAATTGCCTCGTTCACCTCGCCGAGAATCCGTTCGGCCGTCTGCAGCGCGGTGGACATGGATTGTCTTTCGGCAAGGTCCATCCATGACGCTGACGACGACACAAGGCCATTCACGTCCCCGCCCGATTGCGATTGCAGGTCTGTGTAGTGCAAGATTTGCCGGATAAGTAGTGGATATCGGGTAAGACGTTGCACTGTCATACTGTCAGAGGGGGAGATGGGTGGACTGGCTCAGTTCACACATACTGGGCACGAGCAGGTAGCTCGATAGGTCAAGATTCCGCGCCGATGGGTCTTCCCGAAGGGTCTACGACGATGGAACAAACAGTTACAACATCGTGCGTACATCAATGACCACAAACGAATCCGTACCTGCAACTGCGCAGCCAGCGCGGGATTACTCTCGCGCATATGCTGGAGGGCTGTTGCGGCGCTCCCCTGATTTACGCAGTAGTTCTGTTACGGACAGGGGTATGAGAGCAGTCACGACAAACAGATGGCAGCGTACGAGGTATACCCCCATGTTGGGCATGTGTTTTTCCAACAGGTCACCGATACGGTCTACATAGATGCGACAGTCACGTTGACGTTCTTCGAGGGTGGACAGAAACGCCTTTAAGCGATTCAAGAGTCAACATTCGAGCCCCATGAAGCAATGGAGCTCCTCACCGTATTCGTCAGCAGAATGTCTTCAATGTTGGAAAAGATTCTTTCGGAGCCCTTTTGGTCCAACACCTCCACCAAACGGGAATAAAACAGCTAAGTCAAGGAGAGGAACATACAATGTCAGTCGTGCATCATGGAACAGAAATATATATAAAACACACCCCGACGATGAGCTGCACGTCCCGCACATAATCCGCCTCGGTAGAGATCAGCTCGAAAATCGCCTCTTGGCGCTTCCGCTCCTCTTTGGGAATCCCCTCCAATGCGGACCTATCGACCAGGCTCGCCCAAGACGAGCCGAATGCCGGACTGCCCTCCCTCGTCGGAATACCACCAGCAGCGCCGCCCTCTCCGCCAACCAGCAGAGGCGCGGCGAACACCGGCGAGGGCGTCGGCGCGTGCAGAATAGGACCAGATATGATCAGTTTGCGATCGCGCTCAGGATGGTGGTTGTCCGTCGGTGTACTCGCACGCGTATGATGCTGGGATTGACCGGCGTGTCGTCCGAGGAAACTGAAAAACTGCGACGTGCGCGACTCGTTGACGCCACCGCCACCGCCACTCGCGGCGCTAGTGCTCTCGCGACGACCGCGTTCCTGTAGCGACGGCGTCACCGACAACGCAGGCGAGCGTGGAGGGGACGTCGGCGCCAATGATCCGGTGTCAAACGACGACATGGACACCCTGTTGGCCGTCGCGGACGCCCTGGACGCTTGCCTCTTGAACGTCTCATATCGCTCGAACGCATCGTCAGGGCGAAAGACACCAAAGTCAGCGGCGGCGCCCTCGACCTCCATGGCAGACAACGTCTTTGCGTGTCCATCACTAGTACTGGCTTTGCGCTCCCTACGCTGCGACGTATCGCTCTCGCCAGTAAGGGGAAGGTCGAGCTTAGGGATCGGGGGGAGGTCCTTTGTCCGTATGCGTTCCCTACCAGGTCCATCCTCGTCCACGTCCAAGGACTCACTGCCAATGGCGACCTTTAGCCCAGCAGCAGCCTCGAGCAGCCTCCGTCGTGCGGTCGAACAAGGATGTGGTGGCACTCCTTTTAAGCTGTGAGCACGACCAGCGCGCTGGTCCGCGTCCAGGTCGTCGTCGTCGTCGAAGCACGTTGGAGCCGGCGCCTCAATTTCGTCCAACGAGTAATACGCGTCCTCTTCTTCCTCCTCATCGTCCGACCCATTTCCATACATCAGCGACGACGTCCAAGACATTCTATCCCTCGCGCTACCGAATAACTCGGATACGCGTACGGTCGACGTCGACTCTGATGGTCCCGTTTGCGATCTCGACCTCGACCTCGCTCTCCGTGATGATGGCCCTGCTCGCGGACGTGCGTCCCGTGGCGACGTGTCGGGCGTGCTGTAGTAATCAACGTCGACTCCGTCGCGGAAACGGTTGTGGTAGTTGGAGGAATAACTTTCGCTTCTCCCGTGATTGGAGCCGGCAACTGGCGCTTCCGTGACGGCACTCCGGCTCTGGCTAAAGCTGCTTCGACTCTGCTTACTCCCACGCTGCCGCCCGTCCCTGTCATCGGGGTCGGCAATCGTGTCCACATCTACTAATCGTGTCATGCATGACCCAAGCAAAATCGGGGAGTTTAGTTTTTGTTTTTCAAATGTCCGGCATGAGGTTGTTGGAACGTTCGAGCGATGGATCGATCAGGTAGTTGTTTGCCCAACATATTCAGTTGAGCCACGTTGATGAATAAAAAAGAGCGCACGCGGCAAGAATAAAGGGTAAACGGATGGGATGTGATCGATGAGGCACGCATAGAACACGCGATCAACGATCATCGATCATCGATTGAATATCAGAGTGGTAATCGTGTAACAAAACGTGTGGACAAAAAAGAGAATGTATTTCAGCCTATATCCATCCCAGCACGCGCAGAGGAGAGGGAAAAAAGGGCAAAAAAAAAAAGAGAACTCAAGAGTGATGGGGAGGACATCCTGTCTTTCCCTTCCTCCCTTTTTTTGTTCCGCAACCACTTCGAAATGAATCTGTACTAACCCTCGATCAATTCAACGTACGCGGCAGGCACGACGTACGCCCGCCCGTCGCGCTCGGCCTTCCACCAGTCTGCTTCAGAACGATCAATGATCATGAGCGCGTCGCCCTCGTGTAGCTCAAGCTCGTCCGCGTTCGTGCTCTCGTAGTCGTATAGCGCCGTCGCGGGAACTGTGTTAAAATTATCATTAGTTGGTCTGTCGGTCACCATCTCCAGCTCAAGCGAGAGAGGGCGCACCTTGTTCCACCTTTTCAACATAGGCCGTTGGGAAAAGGCCAGCTTTGCCGTCCACAACCGTCTTGCCGTACCACCAATCACCATCGGATTTGCTTGGATGAGCAACAATAATCGTGTTCATGTCAAAGGCTACACAAAGAGAAGCACTCGAACCTTGAGTGACTCAACCACGAAAACGAAAATACGAACTCAGTTCCTCGGCGCTCTGTCCTTCATAAGGATACAACGATCTGACGCGCAACTCTGCACCATCTCAAAGTGAATCCCAACACCTAGAAGAAAAAAATCCACGCACCTGGAGAGACGTCAACGTTCGCCATCATTTCGTTATCCTCGTGGTGCAGGTGATCGGAAACCTGGATAACAGGTACTGGCTGCTCCCCCGGTTCTTCACCTTCCTCTTCTTCGGCAGTCACAGGAAGATGATCCACCTCCTGGCGATTTACGTCCGCAGCGAGGCCACCATACCAATCCACAGATTCCTTCTTTCCGTGACCGATCAATGATGATGGCACAGTCGCGGAGACGACAGGAGGTGAAGCAGCCCGACCAACATCAACTGCGACAGCATTGATATGAGCAGGAGGTGTATTATCGCCAATCACCCTTCCGGAAATCGCAGAACCACTCCGGTCCTTTGTCACCGCCTTCCTCAACTTTGCACCACCCTGAATAGCACTCAACAGAGCGTTCCGATCACCAGCTGGCGCTATTGGGGCAGGAGCGGAAATGGGAAGGGGTGCGACAGGTGCAGGCGGCGGGGGTGGGGGCGGAGGCGCAGCAGTGGGAGTAGCGGGCGAAAGAGGGCCCTCCGAACTTGAGGGCGGCGCGGCCGACTGCGGCCTTGAAGACGGCAACAACCCCCCAAACAATACCTTTGCCAATCCTCTCTGCGTATCCCTCGTCTGAAATTCTTCATCACTGCTGTCCTCTTCTTCCTTTTCCATCAGGTCATCCCATTCCTCGTCGCTGTCCTGCGGCGCCGTGTGATAAGTTGTCTTCACGGGCGGGGGGATTCCCGGGCTTTTCGGGGCCACAGGTGGTGTTGGGGTCGAAACTGCAGGTGGTGCGGTCTGCGTGCGGAAGAAGGGGTTGCTACTTCCATTTGAGGGGGCTGCTGAGGTTGACCCTGTACCCTCTTTCATCATGCGACTAAAGGGATTAGTACTAGCTTTGTCAGAAGCGGTAACTGAAGCAGTTGGTGCAGGTGGCGCTGGTGGTGGTGGTGGGGGCGGGGGAGGGGGCGGGGGAGGAGTCGCGTCCGCGTCCTCAGTTACAGATACAGGACCCAGAGGTGGGATAACAGGCGAATTCGACGCACTCGACGGCACGCTGGCCACCGTTTGCGCTCTACTAGCCAAGAACTGATTTCTACGCTCCTGATACGCTTCTTCTGCCTTCCGCGCCTCCTCTTCCTCCTGCTCGAGCTTGTGAAGAAGAGCAGCCCTTTCTTCCCGCTTCTTTCGCAGAGCCTCCTTGCGCGCTTTGAGAGCCACGTCTTCAGGATCATCCACGGGCTCAACGGGAGCAGGTGGAGGTGGAGAAGCCGGCTGCTGAACAGCAGCAGGAGCAGTCGGCGTGCGTTGTGCAACTCTCTTCTTCGGCAGCGGAGGAGCAACTGGCCGATACTTGGGCGTAGTTAGGGCAGCTTTGCCACTCGACGGAAGCGGCACAGGGGGCGAAACTTTGGCGATAGCCTTTGGCACAATTCCCGGCACTGGCGGAGGAGCGGTCGTCGTGGGTGTCGGTGAAGCAGGTTTGCCGCCCTTGAGAGCTTTTTCAGCTTCGAGCTTCTCCTTCCTCTGTTTTTCGCGTTCTGCAGCCTGCCTCTCAGCCTCACGAGTCTTCTCCTCCGCCTCCTTCTTTTCCTGTACGAGACGGTCTTCGATGGTGGTGTCCAGAGTAGAGGAAGCAGTAGATGTGGAAGCAGCAGATGGAACACCGAGCGCCTGTTTACGGGCTTCCAAGCGACGGTGGGCTTCAGCGCGAATGTACGCCTGGCGTTCTTCCGCACTCATGTTCTTCAATGCAGGTGCAGGAGAACGACTCGGAGCTGGGGAGGGAGCAGTGGGTGGTGGCGGCGGTTGACTGATGCTGTTGGTAGGCGCAGGGGGTGCGGGGAGTGCGGAGGGCGCGGGTGGCGGTGTACGCGTACCAGATGACGGTCCGCGATCGCGAGCGTTGCGATCATAGTCCCTATCGTCGCGGTCATATCTGGATGCGCCCCTGGAATACGGGCGGTCTTCCTCCTCTCGGTATCGCGATGTGGCTGGTGAATATCTCCCGTTGTTGTCATCACTGAACCGTCCAAAGCGGTCGTTCCTTCTATCGCGGTCACGTGCCCATTCTCGTTTCTCTCTTTCCCGCCTGGCCTCTCGCTCTTCCACCTTCCTCTCGAGTTCTGGAATTTCCTCATGCATTAATCTCACAAGCTCTCTTTCAAGACGCCTCCTCTCCTCCTCCTTTGCTGTCGTCCTCGGTCCCTTGGAGACATATTCGAGGTCCTCCTGCAATCGAGTGATTCTATACCGCAAACCCTCCATTTCCTGGTCCAACGCGTCAGACGAGCGCTCGTTCACCAACGTATCATCGAGCATCTTCTGCGTGTCCAGCAACTGCCTCTTGATGGAGGATAGATCCGACGCAGGACTGGCATCGTCGGCCCGGGATCGAACAGTACTGCGGTCCACATGACGATTGCGAGGCTGGTAAAATCCACCTGGAGGTTCGACGTCTTCGTGCTTGTAAACGGTCGCGTCTTGCCGCCCGCCCTGCTGCGTGAAAGCAGAGGAAGAGGTGAAAGAGCGTTCCTTCAGACGGGAGATTGGTGTATCGAACCCCGACGGAGAACGCGCACGACTGTCATTCTTGAGAATGTCCTTGAGGAAGTTGACCGATGTATCAAGATCACGAGAGGACGGAGGAACCAATTCGGGTGGAAGCTGATCAGGGATATCGTTCCCATTCAGTCCTGGCGACGATCAATTGGTCAGAGATGAGAGTATCCATAATAAACCAACGAGAGGTGGTACATACGCCGATAAATCAAACCCATGGCAACGTGAAACTCTGCAAGGTTGAGCTTACCACGATTATCAGCATCGGCCAGCGTCCTGCCAAATACCCATGAATTCTGAACACTGATTGTACAGGAACGGACAAACCAAATCCTTGCGAGGTCATTTCGATCTAGACTACTTTGTCCAAATACCTCAAGAGCTGTCGGACCATTGATGAAACCAGTTCCTTGAGCATCCCAAGCTCTGAAAATCTGGTCGTACTGTTTCTTCTCGGCCTTGCTCAGGGCCCATGGAATCTTGGGGGCCGTTCCCCTCCCGGACTCTTGATTGTGCTGTTGAAAACTTTGTTGGAGGGAGAGACCACCGAGTTGCTGTTGGGGAGGTGGAGCAAGCAAGGGTGCGCCCACGGATGTATAGGGAGCAGAAACGTTTGCAGGCATAAAGGAAGTCGACATGATCTGAAGCCGGGGGTCAATGAAGCCAGTGACCTGAGGGACCAGCGGAGCCTGAGCACGAGCCGCGAAGCCAGTAGGCTGGGACAGAAGTCCAATGCCCGTTGGTTGTGCAACCAAGCTAGGCTGTGCTAGGCGGCTCTGGTGGGCATTCAGGAAAGTTGGCTGGTGCTGAGGCACAGGAGGAGGCGGGAGTGGGGGTGCGCTGCGCTGATAGGAAGACGGGAGAGGAGGGATCGGGAGTGGCGGCGCTGAGTGCTGAAAAGAGGGCTGTGTGCCCGGAAGACGTGCGGCGGGAAACCCAGTGGGCTGCGGTGCAAGTGTAACGAACCCTGCGCCCAGAGCTTGTCCCTGCTGCTGAACAGCGAAGCCTCCCTGGTGCTGTTGAAACTGGGGGACCTGGTTCGCCTGTTGAGTATTCTGAAATTGTAGCTGTGGTTGCGTCGGAGGAAAGCCAGTCTGGAGAGGATACTGAAACCCAGGCTGGCCCCACTGAGACATGGCTGTAAATATCGTTGAGTCTTGTCAGTGACGGTGTGAGTACAAGCTCGTCCCCGTCGTCGTCGTCGCTGCGCACGGCGATATCGTGGGCATCTTCAATTTGAGCGCCGGCAGAAACCTTACTTGTCACGTGATCGCTGATCCTGCACCAAGAAAAGAAAACTCCCGGGCCGGACTGCCGCTTGAATCTATCCTATGACTCGGAGCGCCCGTACGAATCACCAGACCCATGGACCCCGCCATCCTCCAGACTGCAGCGAATGGCAACATCCTCCGTCTCTACACTGACCCTAGGTCGCGCTGCTACGTTGTTCAAACTGTCAACGACACCCGGACAACCATACATTTCGGAGACACCTTGCTCGCCACTGTTAAGCGCAGGGCGTTCCGCCCAGACTTGATCACGTTTCCTGGCTCACCGCCGCTGAAACTGGCTAATTGGCTCAAGGCTCCCATATTTTGGCCCTTGTGAGTACCGGTCTGTACAGGATATGGGTTGATCGACGGATATCATCCAGCCCACTGTTGTTCGAAGTAGGTGGCAAAAAGTTCGAATGGCGAGAAAACTTTGTCGGCCAACTTTCAGTTTGTATTTTTCCATGACCCACCAGTGACTCGCAATTATCTCACTGATGCCAGCTGTATGATGTAGATAGTTCCGAGAGCATTGCATGGTTCTCGAAATCCCGTAAACACGCTGAGAACGGAAGGCTCGTCATCTACAATGCATTTGTTGCTATCAAACCGGAATATGATCATATGCGGGACAAGATTGTCATATCGTGCCTCTTGGCAGAGCACAAGCTACGGATGAAAGGCAAGAATGCCGGTTTAGCAGAGGGATCCGCCAGCATTAGTGCCATGCAATCCGCTGCAGTACAGTAACAGACTACATTACGCAGTATTTGTACATGTCGTAAGTGCGTTATGCAAGATCCACGTTTACATACTATGAAGTTGAACTAATACATATTGGAGCATAGAACGTTCCGTGTGACAAAATAGGTACAGTCTGCAAAGCCGCGGTCCCTTCAAGTCGTTCAACATGCATGTCGTCAGGACGGTAGCCGCGCTAGCTGGCTCCGTTCACAGCAGCCTGAGCCCCAATCACTAGCGCCTGGACCTCCTCTCCCTCTCATGCTTCTGCCGTAACCACTCGAAGTAAACGAAAGTGAGTATGACGTAGTCCAGGATCGCCACCACCTCAGGCGAGATCTCCAAATACGCTGGATGGGGTGGTTTCCGGATTCCCTTGTTCTTGTGGTGGAACCGTACGAGCTGGGTGGTGGTGTCGGCCATTTTCATCTATTCCGCACGAACAACGTTTTATCAACAGCTTTCATCACTCGTATGATCCTTCCCTCACAGACAGGGATGCACAGGACGAAAACGACTTACCCAGCAATGCGTCGATTCCATCTTCCACTTGTACGTCTTGTGATTAGGACCCACGAAATACCGACCACTGACAACGTTCCCAGCCGTCAACGTCAATCACGTCCAGCACAAAGGGGAACGCACGTTTCCCACGACCGCGCTTGCAGCACATCATCCGCGTTCATCACTTTGCCGTCGAATCTCATCACCGCCGATCTCAGCCAGTGCCACTCGATCGTGCCCACCGTCTCCGAGTCCACAGCGCCGCTCGAGCAAGCGTCACTCCAGCGGTACTTTGTTATTGTTGTCAATTTATTGACGGTGGAGACGGTATAGTAGACGTTGCCGCGTTCATCGGAGATGTCGGAATTCAGGTAGTTCGCGGTGCTAAAGTTGAGGCGCATGATGGCTCGGGGTATCAGGATGTCACTTAGTGGAGGGAGAGGAAAGAAAGAGGTGGAAGGTGCGGACACATTGAAACAGGAAGCTTATTACCGATTCGGGTTGGCCAGTCGAGGCAGTGTGGTGGCTTGGAGCCACTGCCAAGCTTGACAGCGAGGCAACTAGACTCAAGCACCTCGACCTGCGGCCAGACTTTGAGTTGCTCTGCTCGCCGACTTTGCTCATTTATTTACAGCTACACTCCGAGAATACTGAAAATTCTATCAGAAGATTACAAATTTCATTATTCTTGGAATTTGCTGTAACTTCTCGTTCAGACCCAAGGTGAAGACTACCTTCGGAATGACTCACCGTTGATCGCCTAGGATCCGTTCATGCACCCTTAAGAAAGGCAAGCGGCAGCAAAATGCTCAGCCAGTCATACAGACAACACTACCACCAAGTTTCAAACGAAACAATGAAATACACGGCGAGTTGACATGTGTTGTGCGAGCCCCGAGCATCCTCTCTCAGAACTCGAACTCATACGACACGTGTACGTATTACACGGTACCTCTCAGTCAGCCAACCACGCTTGACTCAAGTACGGCCTTCATCACCCGTCAACGGCATGAGTATACCGTAGGTCCTACAAAATAGGGTCCCACGGTTACTAAGTAACGGTGCACACGGTGCACAGGAAAGAAACAACAACGTACCATGGTATAATTACCCCGGAAAATACATCAGCCCATCAGGGTTCTTCTTTTGCCGCGTCTGACAGATGTCCCAACCGCTCTCGTCGCACAGATTCTACGTAGACATAAGTTAGGACGACGTGGTCCATCATCGGCACCACTTTCGCAGAGACATCGAGGTAGGGCGGGTGCGACTGCTTTCTGATCCCAAAGTTCTTCTTGTGGAATTTTGCCAGTGCTTCGTTCGAATCTACCTCCTTCATCTGGGGGCGAAATGTCAGACTGGTCAGCTGTGTTTTTGGAACGACGTGGAGCCTGCTCTTTTCTCTTCGTTCGAACCCGAGCAACAGGGGAGCGCAGAGACGAGGAAGAAGAGATGGAACATGTATCGTACCCAACAGTGTGTCGAATCCAGCTTCCACTTGTATGCACGTTTATCCGGTCCTGTGAAATACCGCCCGCTTCGTCGGCCCATCAGGTGTGTCAATCATACATGTACATTCGAAAGTTGGGTTCCCCCCGAAAAAAAGGGGAGGGAGGGATACGTACGTGCTCCACCGGCGCTGCCCGAGCATAGTATCCGCCTGAGTTTCGTCCCCATTGAATCGAATGAGCGTGTCCTTGAGCTTATGCCACTCGATCGACGCCATCGTTTCTGGAACGCTGCTCGGGCCGCTCCAGCGATACTTTGTCATCGTGGTCGTTCGCTTGGCGGCCCGCGGAGTCGAGACAGTGTAGAGGACCCGACCTTCAGAATCGGAGATATCAGAGTTAAGGTAGTCAGACGTGCTGAAAATGAGGTGCATCTTGTGGGTCCAGTGAGATGTGCAGGGGTGATAGAACCTTGCAGCCGGATGGCAAGGCAGGGAAGTTGAGAAGGAGGCAACGGTTCGTGTATCATGTTTCAAGCCAAGACGTAAGCTGGCCAATCAGACTCTTCCCAGGCTCGCGCGATCATACATCCGTCCTGTAAGTTGTACATTCGCCAGAAAGTGTGACCAATATAGCAATCCAAAATTCCCGCATGGAAATACAGACCAGTCGGATACGATTTGATGGATGATTCGGGCTGAACATAAGTAACGCGCTTTCGTCAACGGCGAGCCGCGGGCGCTTTACCCGATTAGTAAATATGATCTGCGGCCTCAACGGACCACGGTGAGGTCAGGACCTTGCACCGGCGTTTGGGTGCCAGTGCCATCAGCGAAAAGTCCCAAATCTAGCAAGGCCTTTCCAGGTCACCACAACCTTGCTAGGTCTTCAAGGCTACCGTAGCGCTTGTCTCGCAATGCCTCGCGAGACTCGTGGCTTGTGTACTTTTGTCCAAGTCTTGACACCATATATTGTATACTAATACTGTAGGTTCTACAGCGACGGTCTGTGATCAACGTGTGTCTTATGAGAACCACTGAAGCTCAACATCGATGGTGTTCACGCTTGCAATGGTAGAGCAACCTCACGTGTGGAAGCGCGCTCAGGTGGAAATAGATGCTATCGTCGGTGACTCGTCGGTGACTCCCCGAATTTGATGATATGGAGAAGTTACCATACATTGATGGATCATGTGAGAAGTGTCGAAATAGAGACCAGTCGGACCCATAGGTGCGTGCCCGGGAATAGGCATCCCATTCGCAGATGTTCCTGATTTCTTGAAGGTATTCCACATGAGACTACAGAGAGCAATGTGTACAATTGTTACATCCCGAAAGGTATGTCTATAGTGTCTCTGCTCGTCTGAGCAGGTCAGTGAATGTTCTTATTAGGGGCAACCATCCTCCGGAATGTCTGGTACGTTTCTTATCAAACCTGTCTGTGTAGCATAGATCTGTTATTATTCCACTTCCACCAGGGTGATGTCTTGTGACCCAATTCGGTATCCGGACCCAGAGAAATTCACACCAGAGAGGTCCTTGAATGCAGAGGGCATGTTGACGGATGACGACTCTGCGCAGTGCATCTTTGGTTTTGGGAGACGAGTCTGTCCGAGTATTTGAATGCATATTGGTTCGAGTATTCACTCGCGCATGAGGCTGTTTCGTTTCATTTCTAGGGCAACATACGGCAGACATGTCCCTATGGAGTGGTATTGCGACAATGTTGGCCAGGCTCGATTTCAATTATACCAAGGATATGAACAGAAATGATATCACCTTCACTGTTACATTCACGAACGGAGTGGCAATGTGAGTCTGGGAAATTGTAATTTTCCAGCTCCCTCGCTGAATTATGGCAGACACCCGAATCCATTCCCCTGTGCGCTGACCTCTCGTGCGCATATCACCAAGGAGTATCTGGAGCATGTACTGTCGAAATGATGTCGAGTGTCATGGTTTACGAAAGAGATCTGTACATATAATTAAGCATATACTGAGAGTCGATTGACCCTTTTGATCTCTGTCTCCTTGTTCTTACCTGAACTTCCCAACCCATGCATTTTGAATGAACGCGTTACTTTTTCTGAATCCGAGCCTCGAGTACCTGTGACGCATAAGGACCGCCGAGAGTTCCCTGGTCTGGTGGCACGGTGCTAGGTGCAATAGCAAGTCCCCTTTGCCACAAAGTGCCACTGCCACATCACAATTGTGGCTGTGAATCGTGAAGCCCGTGGAAAAAATTACTTAATCTATACAACGTGATATTCCGACACTGGTTCACCAGTCCACTATCATCATGTTTTCTAGTGTGCGTAGGTTCGTGTTGGTCAAAATTGTTTAATTCACAGTCCTTTCACAGATTTATTCTTGGTGGTCTTCATCCGAGTCAAATCCTGCCAAGCCAGTGGAGAAATACGATCCAACAAACCCCAAGATGAACCCACGGAACCCTAAAGGTCTCAAACCGTACGTAGACGGTTATTTAAGCCACTTTGATGCGTTCTGAACACTTTTCCACAGGTGCTGTGCCTGTCCAGAAACCAAATCCGCTCGTGATTCATGTTTCTTACAGTACGGGGCTGAGACAGACCAATGTGCGGAGTTGCTCAAGAAACACGTCGAGTGCATGCGTGGGCTCGGCTTCGAAATTTAAGCTATTTCCATGTCATTCTGAACCGGTGGAGAAGATATCATATCGAGTCGTCACCATAGTCGATGGTTCTTTAGACTTCTCAAGCTGCAATTCTCCTTCTCACCTCGCACACTCAGCGATTCACTTATCTTATATGTTGTTACCAGGCGTAATAATATTCCCCTCCCCTCTCAAATCGTGTTGTTTCATTGGGTGAGTCAGGGTCTGCAAGTGTACAATACCTGGCAAAAGGCACATTCCGCAGGTCGTTTTCTACAAGGCCCGATGAGTGGATGTGTGATCGCTCGCACTGCTGAGATCAGATGTCGGGGTGCACGTCGGCATTCTTAGACGTCCGTCGCGAGAATTTTACCTGGCCGTCGACCGTACGAATGTTACTATTTCCTTCAACAACGTCTCTGCCCAGATCTGAACCTCGATAAAATTGTCTATCGCGACACGTTTGTCAAAGGTGAGTAACGATCCACAGAACAGCTGTCTGAACCGAACGATCGTGACCAACAAAAGAGAATTACATGCTCACGAATACTTATGAATAGAGTGATGAAAGCTCCAAATCCTCCACTCTTTCAAAAGAAGCGAATTCTATAGAAACACGATGAAATATATCCGGATGCGTTTCTTGCTGACACTCAGACTACAAGCACATCGTGAGGGGAGGAAGCGAGGGAAAGATGTGACGATAGTGAGTGGAGGACGGCAAAGAGGTAGGGACACCATCTGCTAATAGACGCTGGAATTGTAGTGCCTTGCAGTCCCACAAGACGCTCAGTAGATCCGATGATCGATGATCAGTGAAGCAGGGCCAAGTGGCGGTGTGGAACGCGACCACTGCTAATACCCATTTGCACCTCCTTCTAAATGGATTCACCATTGAACACTTTACGCTACATCTACATTCACCAAGTGTGACAGGAGCCTACACCCTCACCTACCTAGCCATAAGTAACATTTTCAACAAGAAAGCCTCAAACGTGAACTGTCTCGACGTACTGCGTAGCTCCAGTCGCAAACGTGGGAGTGAATGCAATCTTCATTCCAACTTCATCTCTGGCCAAATTAAAGTTGAGAGTCGCCAGCATTGTCGCGATGCTGCTCCAAAGCGACACATCGGCAGCGTACCGTCCTGCGAAAGTGAAACAACCGTGTGTGAGCAGTTACCTTGAGTTTGATGTGCATGGCCCAACCTGGACAAATTCGTCTGCCGAACCCAAAGACATACATGGCTCATCGTCCGTCAGTACCCCTTCTGCATCTAAAAATCTCTCGGGAGTAAATTTCTCTGCATTAAGATATCGTGTTTCGTCACGCGACATGGCCCTACATGACAGTGAATCAATATTCTGCAACTTCTACTGGAAGAGGGACACTCACCATGAATTAACAAGGACGGTCGCCCATGAGCGGATCGTTCACTCTTAAAGCAAATGAGTAGTGTGCTCTCATACATACCTTCAGGAACATAGTGGCCCTTGTACACATCATGGGTGATGGCTGAATGTGGAAATGAGTCAAGTGGGCTCCAAACACATCGGCTGTTATGTATCACCTAGGGTAATAACAGGTTTCTATCGCAAGGTCTCTCGTACGATTGCATCGATCTATGGCAAACGCAGTGGCCGGTCTTCAAATTCAGGAAGCCTGTCGGTTCCTATCACTATGTAAATCCTGAGCACGTTTCCACACGTGTAGGTTCTCAACCATTGGCCCTATGTCTTGGAATGAGGGATGTACACATTCTGAAAAGTACAACACAAACCGTTCAACTGCAGAGGCTGTGTGCAGAATGGTGAATAACGAATCGACGTTTACTCATTTGACGCTTTGCGTCAGAAAAATGCTTACTAGTCATCGCTGAAAATGTGTGGTTCGTGACATGTCATTGGCAGGTAGATAACCCCTTATGATGCCCTTATAAGACCAATTTAATACACCACGAAATGACTTCAAATGACACAGCCTTCTATTCCATCTAAAATATTTTGCACGATGGCTCACATTCTGAACAACTTTGTGTATAAGATAAGGCCTTTATAAGTGGATATCTACAGTTGATCTACAGTATTTAGGATGCTATCATTTGCTTCATCATCACTAATGAGATCTCGTTCGCGCAAACCCAAAATAATTCCCCCAAACGTGCATGATACCGGGATGTGCAAATTAACGTTTTCAGTGATGCAAGGAAAGCAGTTGCAGTTGCATATTTTAAGGGCTAATTCGTAGTCAGGACGACAAAAATCATACAGTTTCTCCGTACGAGTAAGTGCGGTGTCTGAGTGGTCCCCGGATTCCTGGGCGAGTTCAATCATGTCTATTTCATTTTAGAAAAACGCTTACCATGTGCTCTTGAACATATTTGCAGGGAATTTCAACCATCTTGTTCCTCCACTCATATACAACTTGAACGTTCGCCTCACGTTTGATCCAGGACCCAGGAAACCACTCCGGAACATTTAGTACTCATCACATAAAACTTAAATACATGCTATTTGTGAGAATCACTCACGGAACGGGAATGTCTTCAGGAGGAGTGCCTTCTCGGTTGTCAATGCCGAGACGGAGGCTTCTAGGTAGGTAGTTGACACCATAAGGTCATTCCGAGGACTCGGTTCATAGTCATACACCGCGGACATGGATACACCTGCCGCGAACCTACGAAAACTTAAGGTTACATCCAAAAAAGAACTAGTCTGTGAACTTGCCCTCACGTCGCAAAATGAGATGGATAGCCGTCAGGCTCGTCCATCATATTCGCCGACGCAATCTCCAATGGTCACCATATCGTGTGAACGCAAAGTTACAGTCATGTCCATGTCTACAAGGACATCAGTTACGAGACGTCTATTCCGAAGCCAGATCGTAAGAAAGAAAGAATCACTCACGGGCCAACAGTCGCGATGAAAGGACGATCAGAGTATATCTAGGATCGTTTCTCTAGAAGGTCCGTTGCAACAGAGGGTGAGTTCAGGATGACAATATCGGAATCCATGAGCCTGAGGTACATTATGTCACCTGGGCATTATTAGAGCCATGTTGACCGAGAAGGCGCTTCCAACGATGGGGAGTGGAAAAGGCCCAGGCGGGAGAGGATAACCCTTTCGTTCTGTGCGAGTCCGAATAATTCGTCGAATGATATCCACAGTAACAATAGCGAGAGGCACCAACACGGCGAGCCCAGCAGTCGAAGCAGAATATACCATGGTGGCGTCGCAAGTGGAAAAATAAGGGTTCTCCTACATGGGTACTTCGTCATATATGTGCCCTCTACATCACCCATGTGGGTTAGACTAATACCAAGCCCTGATGGATTGGAAAAAAGTCAGCAGAAAGAGACTAAACGTGTTGGCAAATTCAATAAGAGAACGGAACTGATACCTGGTAGTACGTCATAACCATGTATAGCTGCTGAGAAACAACGACCCACGCTTGAAAGTAATTACCACAACAGGTCGACCCTTTTTCATTTGAAAGCGGTTAGTATCAGTAATCTGAAGACATGATTTTTCTACTACGAAGAACACGATGGCTCACAGAAATAAACGTCGAGCGATCCTCTGACATCTAGGCAACATTCAGGTTCTTGAGGATCCCAGGGCATAAAATCGAGGTCTTGGTTCTCACGATTATAGAGATCTCGATTGCACGTACATATAACATGCGCTCGAGATACTATTATTATTCTCTACTGACAGTGAAAAGTAGAGTTCGAAGCACCATCAGTGGTGACTCATTGAGGACCACGCACCTGTTTCACCTGAGAAGCACACCTCCGAGTCTCCCAAAATGAAAGTGTCGGATTAGTCGTGATTCGATGTTTATATGAGAGGACGAACGAACTCAGACTCCGGCTTCGGTGGTTCGGCGATCGAGATATCGATGATTTAAATAAGGCGTATCAGCGTTGAACACCCATGACAATGCCATCAGTGACTCATTTGCCAAAGAAGGAGCTGCTCGGATTAGGTCTTGAATCATGGGACTCCGGGCTAAGAATAAGCTGAATGAAGTTGAGAGAAGGATGCTCACCGAGTTCGACTCTCTAGTAGAGCCGTTACTATTTTTTCGTTCCCACGCAACAGAACGCAGCTTGAGTTGCGTTGGAGGATGGCTGTGCTATTAGACATAGATTTTCCTATCTGTTATATCATTCGGCCGCTATCTTGTTAGACCCCAGCCGCTATCCATGCAGCCACAATCTCACCGCTTCTCCGCATCTTTCTTACATTGTTCATTTATCAAAGTACGAACCAGTTTTTCCTCAGCGCCCTTTCACCCTTCGTGATCGCGGAGCTCGTAACCGTCTAGACTCGCATATGTGTAACATATTTCCTGCTTTGACCAGGCACATGTTATAGGGGCTTCACCTAGATCACGAGTGTGAAAGATCGGATCTTCCGAGCCGAGATACTTGATCAGAGCGTTTAGATGGAGCTCCAGCCAACTAAAAGCTCGGCACAAATGAACTTTGTTCCCATCGGAAATCTAGCAGTATGCACATGAGCAAGAACTATAGCGCGCAGTCTCAGGCTGTCAAGAAGAGCATTTAATACCGTACAGAGTCCTCGAAGGAGATATTGTCTCCATACCCTTGGCGAATCTCTACAGCAATGGAGTTATCCTCCGCATCGATCACTCGACTCGCAGTATTGGTGCCTCTTGCAGTGGTTACCGTAGACACGACTCGACGCCTTGTTCAAACGCACATCGAGAGAAAAGGGCACTCGATACCACCAGGTCCGACTCCGCTCCTCATCATCGGAAGCGCCTTTTCTGTTAATAGAGATGAACCATGGGTGACTTATACCCAATGGCGGGCCAAATATGGTGAGTGTAGCATCGAACGTTGATCCCCGCATCTGACGGTGCAAAGGCGACATGATATATCTAAGACTTATGGACTCGGACATCATCGTCCTCAATTCACTTTCTGTCGCAAACGACCTCCTCGAGAAGCGGTCTCAGATATATTCAGATCGTCCGTCCATGGCGACCGTTGATCCGTGAGAAATCATTTTTACTTCCTGAAGACAGATCTATGTAACACCTTCATAGGTACGGACATGATTGCAATTTTGCATTCATGCACTATAGTGACCATTGGAGGCTGTGCCGGCGGATATTCCACCAAATTTTCCGTGCCGAAAATACTCCGAGCTTCCGTCCGATGCAACTTCGTCGAGCACGCCAGCTGATCATAGACATGATCGACGATCCAGACAGATATGAGTTCCATTTTGCCACGTGAGTGTCTTTATCCCAAAGGTTATTCTCCTGATAGGCCAAACTCGAACTTGTGTAGTTTTGCCGCAGCGGTAGCCATGTCTGCACTTCATGACTATGATCCAAGGCCTGGAAATGACCCTATTGTGACCATTGTCGATAAGTACCTCCAAGCTTCAGTCCCCTCATTGACACCAGAGAAGTCCGTCCTACTCAAGATATTCCCGTTCTGTGAGTTTTCTAAGCGAACAAAGTTCACCTGATTTACTCATAGTATCATTTAGTGGTTCAAGTACTCCACATGCCGGACTGGCTTTCGGGATCCTGGATCAAGTGTGAGGCAAATGAGGCGTATGCATTGAGGAACAAACTGTTGGATATGCCATATCAATATGTCCAGAAACGTATGGTAAGATTTTGAATTATGTACAAAGAAATGATATCAACTCACGTGATGGCGGTATTGGAGGCATCTGGAGAGCACATTGCTCGAATAGAATCCATGGACGATTCGTCTCGTCCCATATATGAGAAGGGCGTGCAAGAGGCCGCTGCATCTGCGTTGACCGGTAAGCTTCTTAGAGAACAAAATATATAATGTAATTGATCGTGTACGTAGGCGGCACAGAAACGGTCTGCGGTGAACTCTTGATAATGGATGCATTACTCACAAAAATATGTAGACGAGCTCGGTATTGGGTGTTTTCACCCTTGCAATGGTTAAAAACCCACATTTGTGGAAACGTGCTCAGGCAGAAATTGACGCCGCCGCCATAGGCACCGAGAGACTACCAGAGTTCGAGGACAAAGAAAAAATTGCCATTTGTGGAAGCCATCATGCAAGAAACGCTGAGATGGAGGCCCGTTGTACCCTTGTGTACGTCCTTGGAAGCAAGGCTCTACTTGCAGTATGCACTGATGATCTCCTGAAGGTATTCCACACGCAACCACGTCTAGCGATGTTTATAATGGTTACTATATCCCCAAAGGTACGATTCCGTTGAAGTGTTCATTCACGTCTTAATGCCTTGTTAGGGGCAACCGTCTTTGCTAATGGTTGGTAAGATGAAGTTCGATACCCGGACGCAGAGAAATTCAAGCCAGAGAGATTCTTGAACCCAGACGGGACATTGACGACGGACGACCCAGGTGACTTTGTATTCGGATTTGGCAGGCGGTCCTGTCCAGGTCGGTGATTGCACCGACAACCTCGGCTTTCCGGCTGACACAGGAGATCTTTTCGTCGTCTTACCAGGTCGGCACACGGGGCTTGTTTCCATCTGGAGCACGATCGCCACCATGTTAGCGACGCTCGATTTCGACCTAGCCAAGGATGCGAACGGGAAAGAGATCACGTTCACACCAACATACGTGAATGGAGTGACGAGCCCCCCTCAGATTTTAAATAACTCGTGGCAGGCATGGGCGGATCGCCCCTCGTGCACACATCACCAAAGAATGGATGTTAGTAGAGGTCGACCGTATTAGTACATGTTAATATCAAGGGGCTGGACCGACCGCGTTTCAGGTACTGTCGAGATGTTGCTTGCCCTAAAGTCTGTACAGTAATTAGCCAATCTGACTTTGACTTCTTTACATCTCCTCCTCCTCCTCGCCCCAAATCCATCTTGAAGCATTAATTTGCTTCTCTCCTCCGCCCGTTTCTCGTCCTAAATGGCGTCGCAGCTCTCCCAGCAATACGCGTGTAGGTTTACTACGCCATCAAATCACCTTTGTTTGACCGCCACTCGTTTTCAGTCCGCGCTCAAAAGAATCTTGGTCTCGTCGGGGGAACGCCAGATTACAGCCCCGTTTCTGGCTTCGCAGCTCCTGACGTCCCAGCTCGCACCTATCACTACAGCAACGATGGAAGGCTGTTCGCCTACGCCCTGCCAACAGTGTGCGTCTCCCGCATCGCCTCGTTCTTCCTTGGCGCATTAATCATTCTGATCCAGCGTTCGCATCTTTCAAGCAGAGGGTGCAAAGCTATTGCAGGAACTGAGCATTCTCAACATCGTCGAGCTCCACTTCTCCCCCCGCGGAACTTACATCTCTACCTGGGAACGCACTGGTACGTACATACTGTAACCGACCTCATCACAGCCTCGTGTTCATCACACTGTCCGATAATCGATTTTTTTTCCCACCCCCCTCAGTCAAGCTTGAGGACGGCGCGCAGCACAAGAACCTCCGCATCTTCTCCGCCTCCACAGGCGAAGAGTTGATCGCCTTCACTCAAAAGTCTCAAGAAGGTTGGGATCTGCAGTACACCATCTCGGAGTCGCATGCCGTTCGCCTTGTCTCACAGGAGGTGCAGGTATTCCGTCCTGCCGAATGGGGCAAAGGCGTGGTCGATAAACTCAGGGTTGAAGGAGCGTCGATGGTATCTCTCAGTCCTGGGTTGAATCCCTCCGTTGCGGTTTTTGTCGCGGAGAAAAAGGTTCGTTTTAGTACCAGTATTCTTGTCGCGTGCGCATTTCTCAGCGCCCAACAGGGTGCTCCTGCTAGCATCAAGATTTATGGTCTTCTTGCCCTTTCCAGCATGCCCACATGTGCAAAGAACTTTTACAAGGCAGATCGTGCTCAGATCAACTGGAACGACCTCGGGACACAGGCTCTTGTCGTCACCCAGACGGAGGTAGATAACTCCAACATGAACTATTATGGAGAGACGTCCATGTACCTCCTGAGTGCTGCTGGTAATTTTGACTGCCGTGTCACTCTTGACAAAGAAGGACCCATCCACGACGTTGCATGGAGCCCTAACAGCAAAGAGTTTGGAGTCGTCTATGGCTGTGAGTCGACTTCTTTGCCACGTGGTCATTAGATCGCTCAGCTTTTTCCCTGATAGTTATGCCCGCCAAAACAATGCTCTTCGATCAGCGCGTCCGCACGCTTCACGACTTTGGCTCAGCACCCCATAACACCATCTCGTTTAATCCCCAGGGACGCCTTCTATTTCTAGCCGGATTTGGTAACCTTGCAGGCAAGATCGACGTCATCGACCGACGCACGCTCAACAAGATATGCACCATCGATGCACCAAACACCTCCTACTGCTCCTGGTCACCTGATGGACGTTTCCTGCTGACCGCGACGCTATCTCCTCGTCTACGCGTCGACAACGGGATCAAGATCTGGCACGCGACTGGTCCGCTCGTCCACGTCCAAGCCATCGACGAACTATATCAGGCTAGTTGGCGCCCGACGCCCGTCGACCAGGCACCTGCTTTTGGACAGACTATCCCGCCAGCACCCCAGCCATCCGCGAGCGTCCTGACCGCTACGCTGGCTTCGAAACCTGCGGCAGCCAAGCCAACTGGTGCTTATCGCCCCCCTGGTGCCCGTGGGCTCGCGACGCCAGCAATCTTTAAGCGTGAAGACGAGGGTGGGGCACCGCGGACGCGTATGGGGAACGGATCGGCAAATGGCAATGGGACGCCGCCAAGGGGGTATAGTCGTAGCCCGAACCCACCTGGAAGCATGACGAACGGGGTCAATGGACACGGACAGGGAGGACACCGACACGTGCCTGGTGCTGGGCCTCGTACGCCGCCGGTTGCTGGCGACCAAGGGCAGGGAGGACAAGGGCAGGGAGGACAAGCACTGGACAAGAAGCGGAAGAAGAAGGAAAAGAAGAAAGGCGATAAGGGCGAGGCGTCAGGTACGGCGACGCCGGTCGGGGTTGGACCTGCGAGACCGTCATTGGACGTATTAACGAATGGGTTGTTGGAGGTGGTGGCGATTGGTGGCGATATAAGTGGGGTCAAGGGGGGAACAGAGGCGGTGGGAGAGCCCGCGTCCACGACGTCGGTGCCACCGACGCCTGGCGTGGAGCAGTTGGATCCTGCTGCAAAGAAGGTGCGGAATTTGAACAAGAAGGTAAGCACCTGTCGCTATCGGGTCCTTGTGGTTTGACGGACTCGTTTTTTGTTACAGCTCAAGGCGATTGAGGAGCTCAAGGAAAAGGCGAAACGGGGAGAGCGCCTCGAGGTGACACAGATCAAGAAGATGGATGGTGAGGCGGAGATTCGAAAGGAGCTTGCCAGTCTTGGGAGGGATCACTGGATGATCGATAGATGATGGCTGATTTATGCATGCTGATGATCGGTCGTCGCTAGTACGGATTTGGCACCAGCAATCATGCATGCGTAACCTGGTTGTCGCTATGCACGATATGTAGCGTAGCATTTAGTTGTTTCTCTCCTCAGATGAAATCTATAGGCATTTTTTTGGTTGTATCATCGTGATGGATAATGTAGAGTTTTGCGTACAGTAGCGAGATAAACGAAATCGAACGAAACAGTGCGACATGCATACAACAGACAGTTGAAGGGACGCCCTAATCCGGGCCGTTCCGCCATTTTCCCCCTCCTCACGACTTGAGCAACCACGGCTTATTGGCGAGCGTCCAGTCGTCGATGATCTTCCAAAAATGAGCGACCACCGATTTGTCAATGTGTCTCCGGTGCGGGTCGATCTAGCATAACAAGGTGAGGACGCCGGCGAGAAAAAGCTCTGTGAAGATAGCTCACCTTGAGTTCCGTCACGTTCCAATTCTTGATCTTGGTGTTGGGCGGATCGTTGGCCCACGTAAAGTATATTCCCTTGACTGTTCACGAACCAAGCCATCAAATCCATTGCACAGAGAAGGGAAAAAAAAGGACAACAACTAACCATGATGAAATAGTGTCCTCGGTTCGTTCCATTTGTACGGTCGAAACTGCCACGCCTGCCCCGTCGTCATCACGCATACAACACGTTCCCACGCGTCCGCGCCAAACTTTTGGAGTGCGTCCGTGCTGTCCACGATAAAGTATCGCTGAACGGTGCCCCCGCCGCCACCACTGCCTGACGAGCCACCGTGGGAAGACGCAGATGATGAGGACGGACCGGTGGGTGCGGACGAAAAAGCAGCAGAGGCAGGGTCGCGCCGTCGGTCGATGTGGAGCAGATCTTCGACGCGGGGGTTGCCGGCTGCAGCTGAGCGTTCGCGCGCGGCGGTCGATGGCTCGAAGCTGGGGGGGAGACGAGTTATGGGTGAGTACAATGTATGCGCGGACGACACACGACCAACGAGGGCCAACTTACACGGCTTCTTGTAAGAATCGCTTTACATTGTACATTGTGATCAACGCCGTGGGCGACGAAGAGATCATGATGATCGGGAACATGTTTTCTATTCGAAGAAAAAAGGTTGGCGCGCGCGTAAGGGGCGTTATCCACAGGGTTTTAAAAACTTGGGAACGCACTAGCTTTACGTGCTTGCATAGGCGGACCAGCCGAGAGTGTGGACGTAGTTGCACTGCCGGGTTTGACAACCCGAAGCCTCTTCAGTCGTTCAGTGAAGCTGGTGTGCAGAGCAGAAAAGTTCTGGTTCAAGCATCACATTAACGCTCAGCGTACCCAGAAAGAAAAAAAAAAGACACACGTTGGGTTTGGTACCCCTCAAGACGGTATTCCTATCGCGCAACTCGACCTCGTTTTGCTTTATACGCTTGACGACTTCCACGTCCTGTGCGTCGGCGACGTAGCGGCGTTTTGAGGGCGAGGGCGCGTCACTAGAATGTGCATGGGCACGTTTATGCGTCGCAGAGGGAGGTGCCGCAGCCGTAGTGGCCGTGGTCGAGCCGCGACGAGGCGGGGTTCCTGGGGGGGTCGTCGACTCTAGCGACCAAATGAGCCGATGCAAACACACGGACGAAGGCAGCCTCACCGCTCGCCAACGGTCTTATGCGCTCGAGATCGGCGACTTTGCCCTCCAGCCATTCCACGAGGCTCTTCCGTTCGGTGACACTGACGAAGCCGACGGTGAGACCGCACTCGCGCGCTTGGCGCATATACTCTGCGCCCGGTGCATCGCGGAGGAGCCAAGCGAGGTAGACGGCCTCGAGGGTGTACACGTCGGCTGCGGTGGACCCGCCGGGCTTGGTGTAGCGAGTCGGGGAGGCTTTTGGAAGAACTTGGGCGGGGCCGAGTGCGAGGTGTGTGGCGGCGAGGAGGGTGTCGGCTGGTTGACCCTGAGCGAGATAGGAAATGGACGTTTTGGCTTTGATCGCTTGGCGGAGGGCGAGCAGCGCGTCGCCTCGTTCGTTCATCGTCGTGGTAGAGTACAAGTGCTACTATTGCTTACTAATACTTCTATTTACTACTACAACACTTGCTCGAGAACACCGCGGTAAAGGTCGTCGTTGAATCCAACGCATTGCAGACCGATGCAAGCGACGCGCAGAGCACCCGCAGCATACAGTTGCGCCGTTTCGTAGTGGTTCTGAGGTGACACGTACTTCCGGTCCGCCAGGGTGTCCTTCACGATCGCCTGCGTCGTCTGCGAAAACACATGTTCTTGCGACCAAACCATCCTTAATGGCCTGGCACTTTACCTCGGTCGAGAGACTCTCCCATTCCTGGACGCTAAGATCATCCATCCTGAATGCCTTGTAGGTGCCTGCATAGTACCACTTTCCGTCCCTGTTGTAAAAGCACTCTACAAAGATCCGTCAGACTGTGCCCCAGCAAAGGCTCGTCTCACCCGTCGCCTTGGCCATCTGACCAATCACATCGACCTTGGACCAACGATGTGCCATCGTCACACGTGGGTTCGTGCTGCACTTGAAGACAGGCGTAAGAAAGTAGCCATGCTCTTCTCTGTCGGGACACCAGCATGTCGTCTGTTGTGACAAGACTCTGTAGTTCTTCAGCCTGTTTTGATCATCGATTCCCACAGCCGAAGAGATGAGCCAGCAAACAATGTTACAACAAAGTCCTCACAAATCCTTGAGAGGCTGGAGGGTGTCAGTGTCACAGAACCAGGTCGGAGCAGACCTACGCCGTATGCATTTCCAAGGAATTCGTACAGAGTGTGGGTGGCGTGAATCAGAATTGGCTGCAGAGCATCGTCTGGGATACCTGACGGCAAAGGAAGAGTCGCGAGCATCGATTGTCTCGCAGCGATCGTCCGCTCCGTTGGTCCCTTGGAACAGGCGAGTCCATCCTACACCACATGGGATGCTTTCAACCATGAACGACGCATATATCCACCCACCTGACTCTCTCCGTCATCTGACGGCGTTGGGGCATATGACAGCCTTGTCGGTGCGAGTCTGTAGTAAGCAGCGTTGCTTTGTAAGCTGTCTATACGCGCGTCGGGCGTGCACGGAGTGTCATTTGACACCCTTCCTGGAGTTCCACGCATAAGCCCCACCTAGTTTGACCATCCTGAGCAACATTTAGAAGCCAGGATAATCGACAGGACCTGCCTGCTGTTCATCGGGTTCCTCAAACCCATCACACAGAATTTGCTGCGGCTGCGGCGTCAGGAAAGTGACTTCCGGATTCGCGTTAGCTGGGGTCGAAACTCGTTTCAATGTCTCCAGCTCCAGCTCCAACCGCAATACCGTCGCCGCCTTTTGGCGAACGGAAATGTACGCGTCCTCGAGGCAAGCCACTACGTTATCCCGCGCCGCCAGTGCCTCTTCCACGCGCAGCTTCTCCATCTGGACTGCGAGCAGCACATCTGCCATGTGCGTTGAAAGTGGTTCCTGCAGCTCGCGTCATGCAATGTAACACGAGAGACAGAGGCGGTAAAGTCACCGTGGATGGTTTAACACCCAGGCCACGGCCTGCTTCACCGGCGGGGAGTTCGTTCTCCAGAATGTTCTCGTTTGCTACTGAAAGAGAATGATGACGGTTGAGTCCAGCGGAGATCAAATACAAGACCATAATCAAGTTGAATTACAGTATACTACGTGTCAGATTGATTAATGGTTGTGCGCCTGCCTGGATCCAAAGACGTAGGGGGGCTCCCTCACTCCTGGACCGCGCAGCTTTCGTCGATCCCATGGAGGTGCCTGGTAGTCTGCTGCGACGCCCTCGTTGGCGGATATCGCGTACTTGATCCCGACTCGACCGATGACCATCGACGCCAGCAACGCCGCAAACTTTAACGCTTCCAGAACCGTCGGAGTGGAACTTGCCGGAGTAGTCGAAGGCCCGGAGTCGCCCGTGAAAGCGCACTGGATGCAGCCCATGAGCGAACTCGACGGCTCCGACGAGGGAATAGTAGCGATGACAGGCTGCTTCAGCCGCGTAATCGACGCCAGTTGACCGACAACATCGTCCGTGATCGCTGACACACTCTTGGCCCCTCCAAACGCCACCCTATACTGCCTATCCCACGGATTGTCGCGGAAATCCAACATCACCCAGCGCAATATCCTCGATTCGTCGTCTTCACAAGTCACCACGATCGTGGCGATGATCCGCCAGAGCGCTTCATATGCGGGGAGAGCGCGGTCCAAGTTTAACTGAGTTCTCCTGCGCCCAGTAGCACCGGCGCTAGTTCGCGGAAGCCATGCACGCAAGGTGCCCTGTAGTTCTTCCGAAAGTTTGGGGTTGCTCCTAGCCTTCGCCTGTCCCGCACCGGGTCTCCTGCCACCCAAACCAGCATTACTATCCTCGTAAAAGTCCGACAACGAAGCTGTGATCCGTGGAACGCTGTGCGTGTCGATTGCGCGGGGATCCACGTTTAGGAACACCACCAAGAACACGCGGAAGGTGACGCAGCGGATGAAGGACGCAAGGTCGATCTCGATCTCGGGGAGATGTTTCTCAATGGCTGCCTTTGACTCGCTGATGAGTGCCTTCCACCTGAAAAGTCTAGTCAGACTTGATGCAGGTTTTTCACTACATTCCGCTCACCTTTCGCTCTCATTTCTCTGCGGGTTCAGTGGGTCGTTCATGGATGCGGGATGTGGTCCTAGCGTCTATACAGGATTTCGGGTTAACGCTCAACCGCTTAATAACGAGAAACACGTACAATCAATCCCGAAACTACATAGCTCCTGACCACCTTCACCAAGAACAAAGGAAGGAGCAACAATAACACAATGAACAAAATGAACAAGTATTTTAAAGACAATGACATGGGTGCGTAGGTCCTGTAAATCCCTCCTGTGTGTTAGGCTTCGTGGTATTATATGCGCCCCAACATCCGATGCCGCATGGGATCCAACTGAGTCCGCCTGTACGTGTTGGTGCTGTGGCTTCTGCGTCGGGCACAAACCAGATTGACACCTCAGAATGAAGATCTTGAAGAGATGGCCCTCACGTCCGCGGATTGGTCTTGCCGCACCGTTGCGCCTCGTTCCTCGATAAACTATGATTGCACGTGCGTCTTATCCCATTGGTCATTGGATATGGTAGTGCACTGCCAGTCATCAGCGCGGGTATCGAGAGAGAGAGAACACACGCTTCATCGGTTTCATATATCTGATGCGATGCACTGCACCTCTCGCAGAGGCTGTTCCCAGGTCTGGTGTGCAATGCCAGTCTGAGCAGTGCTTCGTCATCTCAGCCGAGAGCATTCTTGAGCCTCGCGCTGCAGGGCAGGAGTACTGCCGACTGTGCCTTCGATAATGTATGGGTGAGAATCGAGTCGCCCATCCTCACTCTTTACTCCTATAGCAGTGTCACCGACTCAGCTATTGAACGACGGCGAGTGCATACGGTTGCATAGCCTGGGAATCCGTGTCCAGGATCCCCATGAGGCTATTGGTGATGCAAATGATTGGAATCCTTGACTAATACGTCATCTCGCGTGGGTCTTGATTTTCACGAAAGCCACAACTACGATACTAGTGATGACCACGTCCGCATGAAGGAGAACGAGATATAGAGTGAGCGCCCAGGCACAGGGGTATTGGCGTGAGAGCGCACTGGCAGACATACAATGTCTTGCAAGTTTTACTTGGACCTGCCTGTTGATCCTTCGTGACTCGGTGGTATGTTTTCCAAGTTGCGCCGGAGGAAGAGTCGGAATGGTGAGTAATACCATGCCTACGGTATAGGTGATTATCGCTGAACTGCGCTGACGGGAGCAACAGAGCCGAATAGACTGGACAGCCTGAGGCCACTTCCCTTGCCCGCCGAGGATGTATCGACGAGCACTGGCCCGCGCAATCAGACCTCCTGCCAGTGCCAGTGCGATGTCGCAACTGATGCGCCAGATCCGATCAGAATCGTCTCTCGAGACTCGATATTTTCGGCCGCCTTTCTTGCTGACGGACAGCATGTTGTGAGCGCAGGATCCAATGGAAAGATTCGACAGTGGCGAGTGGAGGATGGAATGGAGGTAGGAAAGCCAAAGGACATCTCCAAGGGCACTATTTTGGATCTGGAGACCACACAAGATGGCAGATGGATTGTATATATGACATCCACTGGCCAAGTGACCGCCTTGGATACAATAAGCCATGAACAGGCGAACGGGTTCGGAACGTGCAGCCCGGTCAACGCGTTCAGCCTCTCAACGGACGGGACGAAAATCGCGACAGGACCTAGTGGGCATGATTCTCTTAGTATCTGGTCATTTCCTGCGGGCAGGCAACTCCTCGGTCCTTTTGAACACAGTGGCCTCCTGCTCGCGGTCAAGTTCTCTCCTGACGGACGTTATATTGCTACTGGCCCATATGTTAAAATCCACGACAGCAGTGGGGGCCGCATCCTCGCAGTTGCAATGAGATTTAAAATAAAGTGCGAACGAAAGTTACGAGTGGGATCCGGATCATCACAGTCTTCATTTATGAACACGAAATGAGGCGTGACCAACTCTTCGGCAATTCTCCGGATTGTTGTGCTGGAGTCCGCTAACTCCGAGTCTGCATTACCCTTTGTAATACACCAGAAGAAATGGATGGCCATAACGAACGCAGTAAATCCGAACCCGTTGCGCCACTCAAGCAGGCGCTGCCACGCCTATTCATATTTTAGTGAAGGGAAATGAGACTCTGAGAGTAAGATGGAGCAAAAATGATGATAACGTACAACACCAAATACCGCGCCATGAATTGTTACCTCGTACTGAATATCCGGGTAGACAGGGTCAAATATTTCCTGCAGCGCGGTCGCTAGGGTCTCGTCGGGAATTGACCAGATATTCGGTTGTCTCCCTGCCCAAAGAATCAACTCGTGTCCATGAATGCAGTCGTCCATCTCTGTTCGACAGGAACAGGGAGATCGTTATTCTTGTAATCGCCGCGAGACTCTTTGTTCGCAATAGGAATGACCGAAGTCACGGCAGTCCTCCTTTCGACCTGAGTATACGGTGGCATTTCTGTACCAGTCGCAGTGCCAGTGGCCATTCTTGTATCCCGAGTAGACAGAGCATGAGAAGATGAATTGGGCGCTGCACTTACCGAGCCCTTTTGAAGACTCAGAAGTGGGACATTCGTGGCCCAGCCCTTGACAGTGTCAGAAAGAAACTTCTTCCTGTCGGATTCATAGTCAGCCACCAATAGGTTAATGAACCACAGCGTGGATTCGGTGAGAAGTAACATTGCTGGCTCGGAGTTGAATTGGCAATAGTAACGTGCAAGTTGGAATGACTGCGCCCTGGTAGTCGTTAAACTCGGTAAAACAACCTCAGGTCCTGGTAACCGTGGAAAGCGAGACTCGCAGATGGCATTTCATTTCTTTGAGCAAGTTACGTTGTCACTTGAGGGTGCCAGTCGAAGCAACAGCTCACGTGTGGCTTCTTTTCAAATCGCCAACGAACCCACACATTTGAGATGATGATGATGTAGAATAGAATCATTCGCTCCGTACATACGCATCGCTTACGTAATACCTTAGCTTATATATGTAGCACTGTACCTTGTCCGCTATCGCGAATAACATCTGCCGCCTGCATCGTCACGTCTCACCCACAAGTTGCGCTCTCGGTGGCATACGACTTTTCAACAGATGACGCATTCACGTAGGACAATGATGCGGGCTGATTTTTGTCGACAGACATGCAGAATTGTTATCTCGACGCGCCGACTCCGCTGATTTACCAGGTCGTCGAGCAGACCACCCAGGACATATTCTGGTACTGCTCGTCTCTATAATAAGGCAATTCAAGTGGAACAACCTCCTGTATTCAGTGGGTTACGGTCGTTCATGACGACCCACTACTGGCCTGGGCACGCATCCAGAGGTGGAGATGGTTTATGAATAGGTGATGTTCTCCCACAGGTGGCAGCCACCAGAGCCGTCATTCCAGTTGGTCGAGAATACCATCATTAAACCACCCACATCCCGCACGATGAGCAAACTCGTCAATTTCTGCAAGCTCGTGCAGTCTCGCAGGTGTGGGGCGACACGTGCTGTGTTAACTAGGGCGATAAGGGTGTTCACGCGTAGTTGGACATTAAAAAATAAGTCACTTCATTGAAGGGCTGTTCAATTTTACATAGAAGATTGGAATTTGTATCTTGGTCAAGAGATATTCAATCACAAGGAATCACCATAATCCTTTGGAGCAGATAACTATGTTTGCTACTTGGTCCCTCGCAACGCTTCAGCCGGGGGCTGACGAGGGCGCACGAGAAGCTTTACTGAAGCGGCAAACGACGTGGAAGGAAGATAGCATAACTGTCCTTGGTATCGCCGCTCTCCCGGCTATGTATGGTGAGAGTGGGTTGTTTGCTATCGCTTGCCATAGTACCCCATCGTCGGAGTGCATCCTGACGGCCCCTTAATCCCCTTTCAGTTGAACAAGCAATTGTATGACTTCCCTCAGTCATCACTGGCTGACTCCGCCTTCCTGTATTTGTGTTCTTTCTCCCTTGGCACCACTCGCTGCTGTCACGGCGAACATGGATCTGCTTCTCATGCCATTGCGCCCACCCTGGATTAGCCCCCTCTTGGACAGATTTCTCCAGCGGGGCCCCTCAGTTCGATCTGTGCGTGCTTTATGGTTGGCCGTTCGACTGAAACAGCCGTTCGGTGTGCTGTTCCTTGCTTCATAGGGCCTGTTGTTGTGACGGACAGTTTTATTACGGCTCAAATCCCTGCGCAAACACCATCGTGCATTCTTCACTTTCGATAGAAACCGATACCCAAATTGTCTCAGATCATATCCTACATTTCGTATGTTCAACTTTGTGTTGATGCTGTGATTATAATCTTCGGATAAGAAAATGACCTGTGGGACTTTTTTGCTCGTTTATCTGCCTGCCAGATTACTAACAGGACGGCTTATTACCCAGACACCAGACATCATTATCAACAGCAGCAAGAAACCGCGTTCTGCCCCGTTTTGGAGATCATATAAATGAAATGAACGATATCCCAGGCAAATGCGTATGTCTCGTCAAAAAGATGGCTCCGCTGTCACGGACGTGAGTGATCGCGACTGATGATTGGTTACTGATCGATCGAGATCCGCGGAGTAAATTACGTTTACCTTGTTATTGTTTGGTCTATGCGGCTCCCTTGAACACTATATTATCATACCCCACTCGAGACACCAATCACCATGGAATTTTCTTTTTCAAGTTCGACCACGCGGCTTGCCGTGTTGGTGTCTCTCGCAGTCGTCACTGTGGGCATAATTCGACGAATTGTTCAAAGTCGAACAGAGAGAAAGGGGTATCCTCTCCCGCCCGGACCTTCCCCACTGCCCATCGTTGGATCCGCCCTCTCGGTTAACATGGCAGAACCCTGGTTGACCTATACCGAATGGCGGGCCAAGTATGGTGAGTAGGGTACCAAGTAAGAACCACTGACTCTAACGAAGCCTAGGTGACATAATGTATCTCAGACTCATGGATTCCGACGTTATAGTCCTGAACTCACACACTGTTGCAACGGACCTTCTGGAGAAGCGATCCCAGATTTACTCTGATCGTCCTTTCATCGCGACTATTGAGCCGTGAGCAATTCTTTCATGCGATTCGGCCTCTGGTGACTGATGTTCTTGTAGATATGGACAGGACTGTAACTTTGGATTCAGACGGTACGGCGACCATTGGAGATTATGTCGGCGAATATTTCATCAAACATTTCGGCGTGAATCTGCTTTGAGTTTCCGTCCAATGCAGCTTCACAGAGCACGGCAGATGATTGTGAATATGATGGACGAGCCTGACGGGTATCAATCTCATTTCGCGACGTGAGAACTTCACAGACTAGGTCATTTTTGGATATAACCTCAAAATTTCGCAGGTTCGCGACAGGTGTATCCATGTCTGCGGTGTATGACTATGAACCAAGTCCTCGGAATGACCCTATGGTGTCAATTATCGAAAACTACCTCGAAGCTTCCATCCCAGCATTGACACCCGAGAAGGCGCTTCTCCTGAAGACATTCCCGTTTTGTGAGTGACTCTCAGTGTCGTTCAGTAACAGCATGTGTTCAAGTTATATGGGATGAGTGTTAAATATTCCGGAGTGGGTTCCCGGGTCCAGGATCAAACGTGAGGCGAGAGTTGCACATGAATGGAAGAAAAAGATGATCGAAACACCGTACGAATATGTTCGGAAGCGCATGGTAACCTTTCTTCGTGCTGAGATACCAGTCATGATGTGACTGTCGTCGCTCAGGAATCCGGGGACCACTCGACCACTACAATGGTAGCAGATCACCTCATTCGTATGGAGAAACAGGATGATTCTTATCGTCCTGTTTACGAAGCGGCCCTCAAAGATGCGTCTGTAACTGCCTTCCTTGGTAAGCATTTTTTTCTGCCAGTGACATAGACGCAGATTGATCGTTCACCATTTCTCTCTCAGGCTCCGCGGAAACGGTTTGTTATACATTTCAGATCATAAACATTCCTCATGGAAGTTTCAGACAACATCAGTACTGATGTCTTTCACGCTTGCAATGGTCGAGAACCCGCACGTGTGGAAGTGTGCTCAAGTCGAGCTCGACACAGTGGTTGGAACTGACAGGCTACCTGATTTTGACGACAGGCCGCACTTGCCATACATCAATGCAATCGTACGAGAGACATTGCGATGGAAACCTGTTATTCCCTTAGGTGCATGCATGGTTATCAATGTATTTGGAGTCCATTTGGCTAATTTCGTTGAGGAAGCACCGCACCTGGTCATGACGCACGATGTATACAACGGCTACTATATTCCGAAAGGTATGTTCCAAGCGGATGCCACTACTCATTTTCTTGAAAAATGAACGGTCCACTCAGGGGCAGTCATCTTTTCTAATGCATGGTGTGTACTTCTTTTCCCATAGGGGCTTGCAATATCGTGATTCGCTGTTATCCAGGGCCATGTCGCGCGACGAAACTCGATATCCAAATGCCGAGAAATTTATGCCAGAGAGATTTTTAGATGCGGAAGGGAAGCTGACGGACGATGAGCCCCAGCACGTCTTTGGGTTCGGGAGACGAGTCTGTCCAGGTTGGCCCATGCATTGCAATTGAAGTCATGGTAACTGCTCAAACACACATGTTTGCAGGACGATACGCTGCCGATGCGTCGCTCTGGAGTAGCATCGCGACGATGTTGGCGACCCTCGATTTCAATCTGGCCAAAGATAAGAATGGAAAGGAGATTGCATTCACTCCGACGTTTGCGATCGGAGTTACGCAGTACGTCGAGACCATTCACGCTTAAGGCTCTGTTGTTAAAAATGCAGCAGGCATCCTAATCCATTCCCGTGTCAACTGGCGCCTCGCGCACACGTCAACAGAGAATATCTCGGGCGCATGCTATGTAATTAATTACGAAGGGTGTATTTGGAGCGATGAGAAGTCATGTGATACCGTAGTAAATGTAGCGTAGCCGAAGCAAAACATTGATGCTTTCCATTCTCTCCGCAAAGAGCAGACAACTACACATTCGACGTTTCCTGTCGTATCCCCGCTCAAGAGACCGAGTTCCAGACTGGTCGTCCAGGCGACCCAGAAAGTTCGACTGTCCACCAAGGAGCAGCTTTTTACCGTCAAATGTATCCGACGTCCGAACGCTCATCAAGTCGCATGCTAAAAACTGGGCGTATCTCCCACATGTACTTCACCGCTTGGAGCGTTTCGGAATCCCTCGTGCCCATTTACCTGACCTCCTCTCTTCATTCCTCGCGGACGTTCGCGAAGGCTTACTCTCCGACAACGCTCGGTCCACGAAACTAGATCTAGACCGGTTCCACTTCGCACCTGCAGACACGCAATCTAGCCAACGCCTCGACCAGATTATCACCCAACTCTTTTTTACATGGGCCTCCGATCCCGAACGCCAACGCCATCTGCGCGCCCGGCGCATCCCCCAATCCACCTTCGACATGATCACCCGCCTCCACCGCGTCGCCGACCTTTCTTTCCCCGCAGACCTCTTCCCGAAAGCGCGCGCGATGAGGCGCAGGTTCATTATGCACGTCGGTCCTACGAACAGCGGAAAGACACACATGGCGCTGCGCGCGCTCGCAGCGTCGAGTTCGGGCCTCTACGCCGGCCCCCTACGCCTCCTCGCACACGAGATCTGGGAGAGGCTGAACAGAGGACAAATCGTCCCCCTCGGGATGGACCCTGAACCCGGGTCGGAGCCCGACACGACCATCAACATGGACGTTGCGAACGAGACCGGGTCCCGGCCCACCGTTCGGAAGGAGGGCCATGCCAAGTACGTCCGGCCGTGCAACCTGCGCACGGGAGAGGAGTTTCGGATTGTGGCGGATAACGCGCCGCTCATGAGCTCTACGGTGGAGATGGCCAGTTTTGACAAGTCCCTGGACGTGGCAGTGGTGGACGAGATTCAGATGATTGCGGACCCAGAGCGTGGTTCTGCATGGACGAGTGCTGTCCTGGGTCTGCCTGCACGCGAGATCCATCTCTGTGGCGAGGAGACGGCGGTACCGATCATTCAAGACATCCTCAAAGCGACTGGGGACGAGCTCGTTGTCAACAGATACGAACGTCTCACGCCTTTGGAGGTTCAGGAATCATCTCTGGATGGTGACTTGTCCCAGATCCAAAAGGGAGACTGTCTCGTGGTGTTCTCACGTGATGGGATATTCGCTGTCAAGAGCAAGATCGAGGAGAGAACCGGTCTGCGCTGTGCAGTTGCATATGGAAGACTTCCACCTGAGATTCGATCCGAGCAGGCTGCGCTCTTCAACGACCCCCAGAGCGGTTACGACGTTATCGTCGCTAGTGACGCAGTCGGAATGGGACTCAACCTGTACGCATGCTCCGCATAAGACCTGCACGGTTCCGTCACTCATGTGCTGTGTTTTGCAGCAAGATCAAACGTGTCGTGTTCGAAACCCTTCACAAGTTTGACGGCCAAGAGAGGCGACCGTTGTCGATTTCCCAAATAAAGCAAATCGCGGGACGAGCAGGACGTTATGGATTGCATGGCCAACCTGGTGGTTTCGTCACCACACTACACAAGGAAGACATACCAACGCTCTGTCAAGCGCTCGTGACCCCTGCACCTCCTATTGCCTGTGCCGTCTTTGATCCTCCAGGACATTGGATGGAGGACGTGTCGCAGGCTCTTCCGCTCACGGCCTCTACGCAGGCGCTCCTTGAAGTGCCGTTGTACGTGTCCTGCATCCGCTCCCCCTTTCGTGCCGCTACGCAGACCCGGTTGGGCCAGCTAAGCGAGTTCATGGACACGTACGCCAGGGATCTACTCTTGTCCGACCGACTGCTGTTTAAGAATTGTCCGATGCAGTGGTCCGATCCGGTCGCGCTTGATGTGCTCACGCAGATCCTGCGTCTGTACACAAATGCGATACGCGTGGACCTCGACGGCGTATTGTCTGTCGCCCCATTTATGGACGTGTTGGAGAGGGTGGAAGGGATGATGCGTCATTCCGACCGCCACCCAAAGGTTCGGACGTGCAAAGAGGCACTGAAGCATCTAGAGGGGCTACACAAAGTGCTGGTATTGTACCTCTGGCTGTCGTTTCGCAACGCGATGGCATTCTACGATGCGGATGAGGCGTATGCGCTGAAGGCTCGTGTGGAGAGCGCGCTAGAGTGGTGTCTCCGGCAGGTGTCTTTGCGTGTCACGCACGGACAGGGGAGGAGGATCTCGGAGGGTGTTGCGGGTGCTCTGATGCGGTCGGAAGAAGATAAGGTGGATTATCGGCACCGACGGAGGGCGAGGGTGGGTGGAAGAGATTGGGTAGCGGGGGTAGTAGCTGCGAAGGCGGTCGCGGAGAGTGTATGAGGGGATAGCTTATCGTCATCTCAGTCCGAGTCATCAATGCTTTCAGCCTACACCGTTTGAATGAACTACACTATTAATGTCACTATGGCATTAGGAAAACAGGAAGGAACAGATAGGTAATGACAAATTGATGTGAATATGAATGAACCTTGCCAATACTTACAACCAGTAATACTATGGATATACAGTGACCTCAAAAACCCTTTCCATACTAACCCCAACAGCAGTGCACACAGTGCACTGCCAATCACTGTGGGAATTTCACTTAGCTTTGGTGGGAATATCAATAGACCATACCTCTGGCTGCAGATTTGCCCCCTGGGTCATGTTATTTCATTCACACACTGTTGAGATACAGTGACCTTGGAAACCCTGTCCATGTTAACCTCAACTGTGATGTGTGGAACACACTGCCAGGCACTGTGGGAATTCTGGTTGGATTTGGTGGAGTTATAAATAGTACATACTCTCAGCTATGAAATTGCCCCCAGGGTCATGTGATTTGGTTCACACACCATTGAGATAGATCCATTTTAACACAACCATGTTATGGAAAGGGTTTCCAAGCTTTTGAAATGATGACTAGGATCTTAGTCAAATCATTGATTCTTTGTGATTGTTTGTCAATACAAACAAATATATACATATAAATAGCATGTCTGAGTTTAAAATAGTTCACACACTTCTTATTTTCCAACTTCAATCATGGTTAAATCTCTCTCTCTCACTTAGCAAAGCACCATCCTTTCTTTGCTTGATGCTGGTCATTCTGGTGAAGCAATTGCCAAGCAAACTGGTGTCAGCCCTTCCACTATATCCAAACTTTGCTCCAAGAAGCATTCTACCCTTCCCAGAGCCATTGGTGTTGCAAACTTCACAACTCATAACCTAACTTTGCCCTAACCCCTGTCTATGGTTCCTGATCCATAACCCTAAGAACTCTCTTTATTCATCTACAAGTATAGCGTGCTTATGATTATCTCATTCCTTCTCTAGTTATCTTATCAGGCCTTGTTAGTGCCTATTACTGGCATCTAGCCTCTTGCTGACTAAGCACAGCATGGCCCTTGGTCTGGACCTCTACCCCTTCACCCTTCACTATAGTCACGGTCCAGCCCCTTCTACCTTAATCTATGACATTATGGTCTAGCCCACCTCATGGCTATCTCCTGTTCTCTTATCTTGCTTCTATTGATGTTATGCCTAGACTCTGTCCTCATAGCACACTGCCTTGCCTCATGAATCACCTTATGGTACATAGCCTTGATCCTCATGGTACCCTCATGTCCTTTAGGGTAGACAGTAGTTACCTGGTCTGTGCACAATCCTCGATAGTATATATACTGGGTCATTTGTGAGCTAGACTCCTCAGTCTAGTTCTCTTGATTCTTAGCATCCTTCATAGCCTGCACTAGCCATTGACTGGTCTCTTGAGTCTTTACCAAGATCCTAGTGCTTCCATCTGAGTCTACACTTTATCTTTGAGCACTTATTCTCTCTTGGCCCTCCATTATGACAGGCATATCCTCCTTCCTCTCATAGCGCCCTCATCTAGGGCATACTCAATGACATTCACTACAATTGAAGGCTGTCCTTCCAAGCTTTCCCCTGCCAACATTCGCCATGCCCAACACCTTATCACCTCTGGTAGAGCTGAAAATGCTGTCCAAGTGACCAAAGCTCTGTCCAATATCATTAATGAGCCACTCTCTGACAGTATAGTTCATTTTCATTTGAAGAAATCTGGTATGAAGGCTGTAGTGAAGTCCGAACACTCTATTCTCTCTACTAGGCATTGCAAGGCTCATTTGGATTTTGCTTATGCTCACAAGGATTGGACTATAGAGGACTGGAAGAAGGTCATATGGTCTGATGAGACCAAAATCAATTGCCTAGGGTTAGATGGGTGTAAATGGGCTTGGAAAAGATCAGGTGAGGGGCTTAGTGATAGGCTGGTAGATGGAACCCTCAAGTTTGGAGGAGGATTTTTGATGATGTGGGGTTGTATGACTTGGGAGGGAGTTGGATTTGCCTCCAAGATTGATGGTAGGATGGATGGGGACCTCTACCTTCAAATTTTGAAGGATGAACTCCAGCAGACACTGGAGTATTAT
>JBBPME010000070.1:0-70572 GCA_038090155.1 Rossbeevera pachydermis
TACGATCTAATGTGTGAGTGTGAACGAGATCGAGTCATAGTATTCGCCAGAACGCACTTAAGTTTTCGTCCCGGGTGCGAAGGAACTCTATGGTTTTGCGAAGGTCATACGTCTCCTGGTCAGATGCAGCGAGTTTGTCACGGAGTTCTTGAACAGTTTTCTCAAGACTTCTTATCATATCCTCTGCAGGAACTGGTAAATATTTACAAAGCGAAACCATTCAGTGACTGGCGCACTTTGACGCACATCCTGCGCGAGGAGATCCTCGACTACTTCTGCAAGATGAAGACTTTTCGCCTTCGAATGCCATTGGATTTGTGGTTGCTGGAGTATCTGAAAGACGATATACTCGTATCACACGAGTTTGTGAAAACTGGTAGACACACTCACGTCATCCTGGTATGGTGATGGAAGGATGTCGCAAATATTTCGAACAGTCACTTTCTCGTCTCCACCAGTTGCTATGACCCCATTTGACGAGATGGCCATGGACCGGGCGGACCCTGGATCAGTGTGTTCCATGGTAGTCCCGATCTGTTGATGAGTTGCAGTGTCCCAGAAGGAAATCGACGAGTCGGCAGAACCTGCAATGAATGCATCATCGAATGACAGTGCGATACAGTGTGGATTTTTGTGGCCATGAATGCGCCATTTCGAGAGCGTCATCTTGGTAGATACGTCGAGGCACTGGATGTTGCCGTCGCGAGACAAGACAAATGGTCTGTTGCTGTCGCTGGCCCATGCAAGGGATCTGTTGTTTTTCGAGTCCACTTCGAGTGGGAAGTTGGCGAGGAGGCTACCATCGTGACTGTCATAGATCTGAACAGATTCACGCCTCCACGTAGCGGTAGCGAGCAGTCGTCCGTCGGGCGAGAACTTGACCGCGGCAACGTCATCATCATGTTGCAAAGGGCCGATGAGTTGCTCGTCAGTCGAAGCAGACCGAACGACGACCGTCCGGTCGTTAGATCCGCTCGCGATTCTCATTGAGTATGTGGAAATGTCCACTGCGTTTATAGCGCCGCTGTATCCTTCGTACTCGGTCACCTTTGCGTGGCTAGTACCGCAATTTGACCACGCACCGTCCCGCCTACGATCCACTGGTTGTCTCGTGAAACCACCGGATCGCAAATGGTATAGTCAATGTCAATTGTCTCCCAGACCGCCTTGCCATTTTCCGCTCGCCAGCATCGAATCTTCCCTTCGTTTCCCCCGCTGACGACGTGCTTCCCATCGGCGAAAAACGCGACCGAATATATCTGAGTCCAACCAACGGGTGTCACCCTCGGCCTGTGGTCAATGATCCTAGAGGAGCCAGATTCTTGTGTCTTTGCATCTTCAACTCTCGGGTCGGCCATCTATCCTCGGTTCTTTCGCCCGTGCCTCAGTGGTCACATACTCACCTTTCTTCCCACTTGACCGTCCCTTGAAAAACATGCTGCACTAGATTGCAGTGTCGTCCGCTCTCGATACCCCAATCTTCCCATCACATCAGATCGCCTCTCACACGGCTTCTTACCCCGTGCCCCGAGCGCTTTCTTTCGCCTCCACAGATATGGAAAACAATGAGGAATCCACTTTCTCCTTGTTTCACGTAGCGTATGTGTGTTTATCATGACCAGGGAAGGTGTACCTGCAAATTGGAGGCTCAGGCTCAGCCGCTCACTGAACGCGTATATTCAGTCGCCGCGCTCAATTATTCCGCACTTGTTCCCGTGACATCTTCAGCAACTGATGTGGTGCATGGACCGTTTGAAGTCTAAGCAAAATCATACGTAGCATACCAAGCGTAGGGCCTGGCCTGTGACCATATATCACAGTTATTTATTATTCCAACGACGTGATGCGTATAGGGTACACATTGCGTACAAGAGATGCGATAGATACAGCCCATGTGAGGTATAGAACGAAAAGGGTCGATGCATGACATGATGCTATGCCCAGTTGTCGATGAGGGCATCACGCATTTCGCCAATGACTGCGGCCGACGTTTGGCCTTGTAGTTCTGGACTTTGGTGAGCAGGAGACAAAAGATCAGCAGGCACGGAAACGCACTGAAGGCGGCTTCGATGACGCTGATCTCTGTCGCTGTTGTGTCGAGACCGGTCACGGCACACCAGTCGTTGACAACGAGGCCAGCGCCGATGACGTCCGATCCACGGTTGACGGTACCGGCCTTTGCAGTGGTCAGACAAACGCGATCGGTGAGCGATGGAAAGGACGTACTACCAAGGGCACCTGGAGCAAGCTGCTGAGCTCGTTTTGGTCCTGTATACTGGTCTTGGGGTGCACGAGACCGCCCTGATTGGATAAGGCACAGTAGCTTCCGACGAGGACGTTGTCGGCGATGGTCTGACGGAACACCTCGACCTTGAGGACATCTGCGATGATCTCTTCGGTCTCACGATCGAGATCTGGGTGCACGAGGGCGACGTAATCGTTACAGGCGATGACGTTGCCGAGTGCGGAGAGCCGCTCTTCGACACGCTGGATAGCGACCGGATCGGGGAGGGAATTGCGGAGATGCTGTAGTTCCTGGTCGGTGGTCGTCGATGGGACGAGCAGACCGTGTCTGTTTCCTGTGGATCGTGTTAGGCATGATCGGCTGGGAGCGGTGCGGGCACTTGCCTGCGGTCATGCGACCGATGATGCGGGTACCTCCGATGGTGGTCTGCACGATGGGAATGACGTCGTTGAGCTCTGCCTCGAATGCAGAGACAAAGTTGGTGGATGTGTGCAAGGCAGCGAGGCAGTAGCTGTTGGTGAGCTTGGCAAAGACGCCAACGTCGCTGCTATTTTCGAATTGGACGCCTGGATCGGTGTCAGCGGTGGGCTGGGATATCAAAAGTGTACACACGTGTGGCCATGATGGAGGAGGAAGAGATGTTGTTAAATTGATTAGATCTTCGTACTTAAAAAGGTCGTTGAGGTTTAGTTACCGGACGTGACTCAGGATGAGACTGACTCGCCGCTTCCTTTCATCCTGTGCGAGTCATGGCATCGAAAAAATCATGTTCGACTCGGTCAAGGTCTCCGTATTTTTATTCTTTCTATGACTCCTTTCTGAAATCCGAACACAGTCCACCGGACCGCTCTCCTTTGCGACGTACATGCAGCTTTGTCTCTCACACCCCGTCCATGGGTACTACATCAACCCATCCAACCCCGTCTTTGGCCCTCGCGGCGACTTTGTCACCAGCCCAGAGATCAGCCAAGCATTTGGTGAGGTCATGGCCCTCTGGATGCTCGGCCGTTGGTCCGCGGCAGGTTCGAAACCTTTTCGCATCGTCGAGCTCGGTCCAGGACGTGGCACGCTCATGGACGACATCCTCCGGGTCGTCCGCCAGCTTTCCGCCGCCCGCGACAAGCTCGACGCCGTACACCTCGTCGAGACCAGCCCCGCCATGCGCGACCTCCAACGCACCACCCTCCGCAACGCGCTCGAACGCGCTCAGGACCGGCGGCCCGTCGACATCCAGTGGCACGACGCCCTAGACCACGTCGACAAGCGCGACGACCGTTTCACCATGCTTGTCGCGCACGAGTTCTTCGATGCGCTCCCCGTGCACGTTATCGAGGTTTGTTTTATCTCTCTCTCTCTTTTTCCCTAATCACAAAACACGGTACGCAGAGAACCACGCAGGGATGGCACGAAGTCCTCATCGCGCCAAATAATGACCCTAGCATCCGTTATGCTCGCCCCTCCTCCGACACCGTCATTCCGACTTCCGGCCCCACGCCAGCACTCCAACCCCTCTCTCCGCGTTGGACCCGCGTTCTCTCCCCTGCACCCACTGCGACCGCGACCCTCCTTGGTAACACCTCTCCGCGCTTCTCCGCGCTCCCCATCGGTGCACGCATCGAAGTCTCGGCTGCGTCCGTGAGCGTCGTCCAACGCGTGGCCGAACTGCTCGCCCCTTCCACTTCCTCACCGTGCGGAGGCGGAGGCGGAGGCGGATGTGCCCTCGTCGTCGACTATGGTGCCGAAAAAGCCTTTGGCAATTCGTTGCGCGTGCGTGTGGTATTCCTCATCGTTTGTTTGCTTGCTTCCCTTGCGCTAGGCCTTTCGACGACACCAAATCGTAGACGTTTTTCATCGTCCGGGAGAATGCGACGTGACCGCCAACGTTGACTTTGCACTGCTGAAAGAAGTACTCTTCGATCGTGGTCTCGGTTAGTCTCTGTACATTCGTTTATTGTTCTCGTTCGGCTGACTGTCAGCCTAGTCACGCCGCATGGGACGCTCTCGCAGGGAAGGTTCCTCAGCGAAGTGGGCATTCAGCTGCGCGCGGATCGGCTCATCAAGGCGGCTCCGACAGAAGAGAGGAGGGCAACGATCGCAGAGAGCGTCAATCGCCTCGTAGATCCAATTGGTATGGGTGGGCAGTACGCCGTGCTCGGCATGACCAGCACACCAAGGGACGAGCCCGTCTGGCCATTTTTGCAAAAGACAACGTAATACACAGTTTGCATCGACAACACAGATATCTATAAAGTACAGGGCATCTATAATGATATTCAGGCGGCAGGTGGGTATTCTGCCTTGATGATATCCGCTAGTTTTTCGGCGGCCGCGAGGACGGGTCCAGCCTATTTCACGCTGGTCAACCGCCGTCGTCCACCATAAAAAAAATCGAGGACCCACCGTATGACCGGATACCAACTTGGGATACACCGACGCATCGCACACTCTGAGACCGACTGCGCCCCGCACTCTCAGCTCCGAATCCAGCACAGCCTTCGGGTTGTCCACCTTGCCCATCGCGCAAGTACCAACTGGATGATAGAGGGTCTCGATCCTATCCCTGATGATTTCAGCGAGCTCTTGGTCGTTCAGCTTGTCGATGTGGTGGTCGAGAAGCGGGTCAGTGGAGCCGACATCAGTGTGGTCCGTCATGGGTGCCGTGTGCGCGATTTTGTACGCTCCGCGGACGCCACGGACAAAGGCGTCGATGTCGTGTTGCGTCGCGAGGTAACTGGGCCGTGCGTGAGTGATGGGACCCACATAAAATGGAGCACAATGACTGACTTTGGATCGATGAGAGGGTCGTCCCAGGGATCTGCAGACTTGATTTGAATGCTACCGATGCTCGTGGGGCTGGGGGTAGAGTTCAGCATGTGCAATCCGAGAGAGAAAAAGGCGCTTGCCGCAAGAGCGTAGTCACCAAGCTGAACCCGTGTAGTCCGGGGCGCAACGTGGCATTATGGGTCCTTGCGAGCACCGCCGGGACCATGACGACCTCGATGTCAGGGGCGTTGGGCCCAGATGTACTGTCCTCGATATCATTCTTGAATTCCGCCCGGGGGAACAGCTTCGGGTCGTCCGTTCGGAAAAAAGTAGCTGCTTCGCCGGCCTGAACTGGATATTAGCGAGTGCGCGCACGCAAGAGAGAGTGAAACGGACGTTGCTATTGAGTGGACCTGTTCGAAAGATCTGGTATCGCGCCAAGGCTGTAAAGAGCCTGAACGCGCTGGTCAAGTCGAACGGGACCGAGAAATTGAGCGAGACCTGCTTCTTGTCTCCAATGCGCAGGTGGAACGCAGGGTGGTCACTGAGATTAGCGCCTACACCGGGGGAATCGATGACGACAGGAATGTCGTATTTTTTGAGGAGTGATGCAGGACCGACGCCAGAAAGCATGAGGATCTGGGGTGTGTGGACTGCGCCACCGCTGGTGAAAAGATTGAGAAATAGAGTCGCTGAAACGGCGGAGGGACTGACCAGACGATGACTTCCTTGCGTGCCCTTGCACGGAAGATGGTGCCGCGTTCCCCTGTGTGGGCAAAATCGACAGCGAACGCCCGTGGGGTGCCCGAGGAAGAATCAAAGAGAACCCTTGTGACACGGGCGAGGGTAAGGACAGTGAGATTGGATCTGGCAAGCACGTCGGGGGTAAGGTATGCTGATTCGGCAGACACGCGTTGACCGGCTTTGTCGATGTATGTCACTGGGGAAGACGTGAACGAGGAGATAGTCAAAGACGGGCGAGGGGTACTTACTGACCTATTAGGAAACAATGAGGGCGATTAGGACCGGATGGTTCGAAAGGCTCACCTTGTTAGTGCCAAGGGTCCCGGCTGAGGTGTTAAAGTCTGGACTAAAGGGGACACCTGCATTAACGCTAGCATCGACGAAGACGGGAGTTCCCTCCCAGGAGTATGAGTTGTATCCGACAGTGACCGGACCGTGAGAGCCGTGGAGAGAGGCGTCGACCTGTGGAAATCTGGGGTCTGGAACGTAATTTTCAAACTTGCGAAAGTATCTGTGGGGAAGATAAGCGTGGAAAGAACGTGGGGGAGATTACGGGCGCACTGCTCGAAGCGGGACCAGGACCAGGAATCGTCGGCGACGATGGTAGCGAACTCGTCATAGTCGGAGGGTGTACCGTAGTGGAACCTGGTAAGAGATGAGAAAAGAGAAAAGAAAGAGTGTATGTGACTTGCATGGATGCATTTATAGAGGTGCCTTGGAAGGGTTAGCAGTGGACGGGAAAGGGAGAGGAGCGCATACATCCACCGAGGAGACGAGCTGGAGAGCGAGTGAGAAGACATGGAGGTAAGGAAGAAAGAAGGACTTGCCTCGGGGCCAAAACCGTTTCCTGTTGGCTGCATGCTGTTGTGGCTCGGTGTAGAGACCGTATTCGTGTGGGCCATAGAAGAGCTTTGAGAACGCAGAGGGTATTCTGCTCTGCCAGAGGGCCGTTCCACTGCAGATCGTCAGCTAGCTAGTCCGAGAGCGCACAGATCGAACGCGCCTTGTGCCCGCCTCGATCAAAAGGACACGCAAGTCTGGGCGCTCAGAGAGACGCGCAGCGAGGACACAACCACCGGGACCTGGGCAAGTTCAAGACAGGTAAAGTAACAGAGCGCATATACGGTACCTCCACCGACGACGACAATGTCGTACTCGTCGTACTCTCCACCGTCCGCTCGTCGCGCCACCACTGCACAGTCTGTGATGAGTGACATTAGAAGGCTCTAAGAAGTGGCTGTGCATAATCCTTGTTGTCTCACTGCAATGGTCCCAGAGAACGCACCCCCCTCGAAGGCGTCCCTGCTCAAGTGGTGGTCTCAGTTCGCCCACGTTCAGAAGCCAAAGAAACCGATGGAATGTATGCGGCATCACAAGCTATAAATCTCTTCTCTCCCTCACACATCCACAGCAACACCACCCGAACACAGTCACCCGGTCTTCGCTCGACCTCTCAAGGACTCCCTCAGACGCGCCAGCGTGCAGATCTCCACCGCAAACGCAAACGGTGACCTCTACGTCTGGGGTTACATCCCCGTCGTCGTAGCAAAGTGGTCAGTCTCGCAGCTCCACTTCCCCTACCCCAAGCTCTCATTTCACCCCTAGCGGTCTATATCTCAAGGAGAACGGTACGTCAACTTCCTCTCCATCATTCGTCTATTCATCTCCATCTCCCACAGCCACAGAGGTCGAGGGCACCTTCCGCGTCAACGGCTCTGCAAAGCGTATGCGTGACCTCCAAGCCGCTTTTGAGACTCCCCCGCGAGTGCGTCCTCTTCTCCCCCCTTCCCCGTCCTTCTCATCCTCTCTCAACAGTACGGGAAATCACTCGACTGGAAGACAGAACGCTACACCACCCACGACGTTGCCAGTGTCTTTCGCCGTTACCTCACCCAAATGCCCGTAAGTTCCGCCCGTCCCTTGTCCTCTCTTTCCCCTATCTCGTCTCCGCTTAGGAGCCTGTCATCCCACATGACATGTACCACGACGTGAGTTACAGTCGCTCCTTCTCAACACCGCTCACCTCTTCCTTCAGTTCCGAGATGTCCTTGGTTCGTATTCATTTCCGTTTACAATCCATCTCTAATATCCCGACAGCCAGACAGCCGTCAAACCACGACAGGGTCGTGGCTACCTACAGGCATCTGATCGCCCGCATGCCAAGGGCAAATCAATACCTACTCCTCTACGTCCTCGACCTCCTGTCCGTCTTTGCACGCAAATCAGACAAGAACCTTATGACGGCTGCCAGTTCGTACTTTTACCATTCTCGTCTCCTTCGTTCTCTCACGTTCCTTTTAGACCTTGCCGTCATCTTTCGTCCTGGCCTTATCTCTCATCCTAATCATGAATTGTCGCCCGGAGAACACCAACTCAGCCAGAGCGTTCTCGAATTTCTCATCGACCAACAGGATTCCTTCCTCCTCGACATACCACCTCCCCCACGTCCAGATCCCTCTTCTTCATGGCGTCCACCAGCCCGTCCCAACCCCCGTCCTCCACATGACCCAGGCGATCCCGATCTCGTGCTTCTCACTTCTGATGATGAGCGCCCATCCGTAGATGGGTGGAAACGCGTCGGAAGAGACTCGAGACGAATTACCCGACGCCGCACAACGCACGAACCTCTCGGTGGGTTACCCTCCTCTGCGCCCGCGCGCCTTACACTTCCGCGTCGCTGAACACCGACTCTTTCCCTTTTGAATCTCGGACATCTTTTACTTTACATCATCTCTTGTTTCGGTCGGACAACGAATAGCAGACGCAGGTGAACGCCCGGAAATCCCCGTGAGCACGAGGCCGATCTCTCCTGTCCCGGACTGGCCTGTACGTAGCTCGAGCGCGATGTCGGGCTCGGTTCACCGTAGTAGAACGCTGCCATCTCAGCGTAGTGGATCCGACGATGACCGGCGGCGTTCAAGACTGTTGAGGAAGCAGCGGCCACACACGCCTCTTCCAGAGAGGCTTAGCCCAGGGGTGAACATGAGCGCATGAGTGTCATCTGACAGGAACGAGGAGATCAGCGCTGACCAGGATCGGAGCCACACTGTCGGGGGGTGACATTGGAGCGCTCGGAGTCTGGCCGTGTGGGCCTCCTCATGCATGATATCAACGATCGATACTTAGGGACAGAGGACGGTAGTAAACTATGAACAATGTATGCATGTATTTTTGTGACGTACCTGTGGGAAACGTAGATGCATATATATAGGTGACCTGGCGGGCAGTGCGGCGTCAGAACAGGTTTAGTAGAGAGAGTGACGTTGAGTACTTAGATCTATTAGTAAACGTCTTCGCTTCTCGTCACCGCGCAGTCATGCAGCGTACCACCGGCGACGAGTATTTAATGCGCGAAATACCGTCCTACCGTGACAACCCTACGATGACCTCCGCCTCAGTCTCAGAGATGCAGAATTATTACGATGACCCCGTAAGTGTCTAGCGACGGACATATTTAGTATCAGCGGTTGACACTCCTTTTCTTCACAACCACCACCATCTTAGTCTGCCGTGCAGCCTCTCAACAGCCAACCCGGCACCCACCCTCCTTCGCCTCCAAGCCTGTCCAACCCAAACTTTAGAAACTCCCAGCCCTCTGGCTACGCAGAAGCTCCCTACATGGCCACTCCAAACTCGTACGCAAACCTGGAAGCACCGCGCAACAGCGACTGGCTCGAAAAGACCCAGCGCTCCAACAAGCGGTCCAAATTCATCGTTGGTCACCCACCGCCTTTGTTCTCGCTTTCATAATGTCGAATTTCCCAGGTCATTGGTTCCGTGTTGACCCTTGCAACACTCATTGCCGTCGGTGTCGCACTTGGTGTCGTCCTCACCAGGAAGAGCAGTGGCAGTAGTGGCAGCTCAGCGTCATCCGGGACCGCCCCTCTTGGTACTAACCCCAATGACCCCACCAACTTCCAGAAGAACCCCGCTTTGAAGCAGGCATTCTGGGGCATCGCATACACTCCCCTCGGCACCCAACTACCTGACTGTGGCGCAACTCTCGGTGAGTACTTTCCATCTCCATCATGTATGTACTCTTCAACGGTCGACAGACTCGGTCATCGAGGACATTCAGGTACTTGACCGTCATATTTTGATCTTTTCTTTTGGACTCACGCCCTCCAGCAACTGTCTCAAATAACAACCAACATTCGTCTTTACGGTTCAGATTGCAACCAATCATCCCTCGTCCTCGCGGCCATTCAAGAGACCCAGGTCAACATGAACGTCTGGCTTGGCAACTACCCTTCGGCAACGGACAACGGAACTGCTTATACCCGTCAAAGAGGAGAAATTCAGACTGCGCTTCAGCAGTATGGTGCTAGTCATGTTTCGGGCGTTACTGTCGGCAATGAAATCATCTTGGAGTGCGTACCTTCTGACCTGGTTGTCTCCGTCCTTTGACCTGAACATACAGTTACATCACCAACGCGGGTCAAACGGACCCGAACGGCTCTGCTGGAAATACTGGCAAGTTCCCTAGTGGCGGTCCTGACGCGCTCCACATCTAATGCTTGGTTTCAGCCGCTGCGATGCTTGTCGGATGGATTCAGGACACTCGCAACATGCTTGCCTCGCTGAACTTGGGCAAGACCCTCCAAGTCGGTAATGCCGAGGCAGGGAGTTACTTCAATACCAAAGTGCTTGATGCAGTAGACTATGGCATGTCCAACGTACACCCGTGGTTTGCAAACCAGAGCATTGAGAATGCTGCTGGGTGGACCTGGGAGTTCTTCCAGGAGACGAACGTCCAATTTGCGGCGACACTCTCCAACCAACCTCACATGTACATCGCCGAGACTGGTTGGCCAACGGTATGCGATTGCTGGAAATTGATCGCACCGTTGTGCTGACACTTGTTGGGCCAGAATACGTCGACTTTCAACTACAACCCTAACGATGGCCCTTCGATCGCTTCGGTTGCTAACTTGCAGGTACGCACGTTTGATGTATACGTGGCGGCCAGCTGTACTTAGTTGCTCTCAGTACTTCATTGATACGTTCGCTTGTAACGGCGAGTGCTATTTTTAAAGTTTCCATGGTCAGTGTGCAACTGACCCGTTGTATAGCAACCCAAAACGGGACCCAGTACTTTTTCTTTGAGGTGCGTGTATATTGTTGATTATTCAGGTGCACGCCATACTAATTCTGCTGTAGTACCAAGACCAGCCGTGGCAGGTGTGTGCTTGATATATTTTTATTTTATAGCTTAGCAAGTATACTCATCCTATTCTAGGATGTGCAGTTCGGTGGTGTCGAAGTGAGTTTTTTTGTCGCCAGTTTGATAGCCACCACTGACACGGGGTTGACAGGGTTACTGGGGTCTGTTCGATTCCAAGTAAGCTGACATGTCCCAACATCGTGACGGTTGATGAATTTTTTTTTCCAGCAAAAACTTCAAGAACCTAACCCTTCCCGAATGCTCTTCATCGAGTTAATCGGGCATCGTTTGCTGGCAAACCCAGTGCCCTTTGGATGCCTGATCTGTTACAAACCCAGTTTACATGCTTAACACCCGATTTTCCTTTGTACTTAGTTGGACCTGTACCTTGTTGTTCTACCGTACGGACCACGGACGCTCCTCCCTTACCTTAACGACCCGGATGAGTTGGTTTTCAGTCATCACTGCGACGGGATCCGGGTTGGTTTGGACTTCCATATATCTCTGTTATCGATCAATTCGTTTTCGTTGGCTCGGTTGCACGTGTTCAATGACTGTCGACGATGGACCTTGGTCAACGTAGTACAGTATGCATGCTTGCTTTTTTTTTTGTTTCTGGTGGAATCAATGATTGGATGATTGGTACCGAATGAGGTCAAAACGGTTGCTACAAAAAATATTAAAAAAGAATGGAAGCATTAGCGTTCGCTTGCATATGCGTAACAGGGTCGTCAACCCACGTAGTTAAAAATAATTCAAGTTGACAAGCGCTAATTCCGATGTCGTCGAAGACAGATTCATGAGAGAGGTCGCAGGAACCCCGTTCTCGAAACTCCGAGGACATTGCGTGTGAAAAGTCGTCTGGCCCCACTCCCAGGCCGGCGTATAATAAACGTCAAGGAACAATCGGACCCATTTGAAATTTTGATTTTCTGGTCTTGCTTGTGGAAGTTGAAGAGAAGTGCCGCCTTGCCTCTCCGTGTCATTTTTTGATGACCTCCTCGAGAAGGGCCGATGGAAGTGAGGACGACTGCCTTTTCGGATTGCATGCCATGCGGACGGAACGTGTATAACGTTATTGTTTCTAGTGCCCACGCCCAACAGGGGTTTCTCTGAGGATAACCCTGACTAGTGCTCACAATGGAATCAGAAGGTTCTTATGTTCTTATGTCTGCGAGGAGAGCACTGAGATGAAATTTTTATCTTAGCCGAAAAACAGCTGCTTCTCTGCATCGAGCATGAGAAATCTCAGGATGGGGCGGACTCCATTGGGGAAACGACTATCTCAGTTGATGAGATACTTTCGCGAGCAGAGGCCGTTTTTGCCAGGTTTAAGCAGGGGGAGGGAGCGAACCACATTAGCGAGGCAGTCGTCCTTGATCGCCAGGCACTGGATCGTTGCCCACCTGATCACCACCTGCGATGGAGGTCACTAAATCAGCTTGCTATCCATCTCTGGCATCGTTACGACTGTCTGGGCACGATAGCGGACATAGAGGAAGCAACTGTCTGTTCCAGAAAGGCGCTAGAGCTTTGCCCAGAAGGGCATCCAGATCGTCCAATATCTTTGTACAACGTCGCAAACTATCTCTCCGATCGCTACAATCAGCTTGGAGACACGACGGACCTCAATGAGGCCATCATCCTCGGGGGACGGGCTCTCGACCTTTACCCGCCGGGGGACTTGGATCGAACATTGCCGTTGAACGTTGTCGCAAACTGTCTTGCTGATCGTTACAACCGACTCGGAGATATGACGGACGTTGATGAGGCCATCATCCTTGGGAGACAAGCCTTTGACCTTCTCACGTTAGACAACCCGAATCGATCAGCGTCGTTGAACAATATCGCTACCTATCTCTCTGACCGTTTCAAGCGACTTGGAGATATGACGGACCTCAACGAGGCCATCACCCTCGGGAGACAGGCTCTCAACCTTGACCCTTCAGGGCACCCGGATCGATCAATGCCGTTGAATACTGTCGCAAACTGTCTCTGCAGTCGTTACAACCGACTTGGAGATATAACGGACCTCAACGAGGCTATCGCCCTCGGGAGACAAGCGCTTGACATTCACCAGTCAGGACACCCGGATCGACCAGCATCGTTGAATAATACCGCAGCTTATCTCGCCGATCGTTACAAGCGACTCGGAGATATGGCGGACCTCGATGACGCCATCATCTTTGGGAGAGAGGCTCTCGACCTTCGCCCGCCAGGGCACCCGTTTCGTTCGACGTCGTTGAACAATGTGGCAAACTATCACTCCAGTCGTTGGATCCGGCTTGGAGATATGACGGACCTCAACGAGGCTATCACCCTCGGGAGACAGGCCCTTGATCTTCGACCGCCAGGACACCCAGATCGAGCAATGTCATTGAACAACGTGGCAAACTATTTCTTCAATCGTTACAACCAGCTTGGAGATATGACGGACCTCGACGAAGCTATCTTCCTCGGTAGGCAAGCACTCGACCTTTGCCCATCCGGTCATGCAGACCGGTCGTGGTCATTGCATCTGCTTGGAAATTGTCTCCGTACTCGACTTACCCAGTCGAGGGAGACGAAAGACAGAGAGGATCTATTCAGTTTATACGTTGAGCTGGCAGATTTTCCACAAATGGTTTCACCCTTCGATCTCTCTGCAGCCAGGGAATGGATCAGGCTAGCTGAGCAATTCCACCATCCCACAATAGTTCCCGCGTACAAAACAACTTTTCGACTACTCGTTCAGCATCTGACCACTGTGCCATCCCTACCCAACCATCTACAAATTTTCAAGGACCTCGCTTCATCCCTAGCAATCGATGCGTTTTCTGCTTGTCTCCGTAATGCGTGTGCAAAAGAAGGGATCGAGCTGCTAGAGCAAGGTCGCGGTGTATTCTGGAACCAGATTGCTCGTCTGCGTTCCCCTCTTGAAGACATTATCGCGTCAGGTCAGGAAGGAGAGACTCTAGCAGATGAATTTACTCGACTGTCATCAGAAATACGCGACACGATTCATTCACATGGTTCAAATCAGCACGACAGGCTATGCAGTCTTAATGTTGATATGGAATCTGCAATCGCCAAAATCCGCAAGTTACCTGGTTTTGCTAGGTTTCTTCGCCCATCTTCCTTCTCCGAACTCCAGCATACCGCCAGTGGCGGACCTGTGATTATCGTGAATGGTAGCCAGCATTCGTGTGATGCCCTCGTCATTTTTTTTGATAGGGACCCGGTCCATATACCATTGCAAGTCATGAAATCCCGTGTGCGGGATCTGTCGTCGAGGCTCCGATCTCTGACATTGCGAGCAAAAAGGATGGACGTAAAGAATGATCTTGGTCGCCTCCTGCGTGATCTCTGGGATGAGGTCGTATCCCCGATCGTGGACTTCCTTCAGACGACGGTTCCGCCCCGTTCACGTATCTGGTGGTGCCCCACTGCCGAGTTCTCTCTTCTACCGTTGCACGCTGCCGGTCCGTATCGTGCGGGCCAACGGAATCTCTCTCGTCTGTACATCTCGTCTTACACTCCCACCCTGGCTGCCCTTATTCATGCCAGGCGAAACGTCGAATTGGCGAAGTCATCGATACACGAAAATCACTTTCTCGCTGTAGGTCAGGCCACTGCCAACGGCCAGAACGAACTCTTTTCTGTTGGCAGCGAGCTGGATGTCGTCGCTGAGTGTATGCAGGACCTCGTCACGTTCACCCGCCTTGAAGGTTCAGAATCAAACATATCCAGAGTCTCGGAGGAGCTGAGGAAGAACGAATGGGTTCACTTTGCTTGTCACGGTGTCCCAAAGGAGGAAAAACCGTTTGAATCCGCATTCGCACTCCATGACGGTCCGTTCACGATCGAACGCATTATGGGATGCAACTTGGAACAGCCGCAGTTTGCCTACCTCTCTGCGTGTCACACGACGGTTGGATACAAGGAGAGTCCGGACGAGGTGATCCATCTGGCGTCGGCGATGCAGTTTGCAGGGTTTCGATCTGTAATTGGGACGATGTGGGCGGTGGACGACGCGCATACGAAGGAGATCACGTCCACGTTTTACAAAAATATTCTGGATGGGTCCGGTTGCCTGGATTACACCCGTGCGGCATTGGCGCTCAACAGGACGATGGGTTCATTGGGTAATAAGGTACCACTTGATCAGCGTATTTTCTATGTACATATTGGTGCCTAGTGCACAATAATAAGACTAGTCTCAAAATCACTGTGGGCAGCTAGCTGTCCAAGGACAATTTCAACCGTCTCTCAGGACAGCTCCATCAATGCATTAGTGGTGTAGCGGTAACATTGGGTCTTCCCATGGCCTAGCTCCGGGTTCGACTCCCGGCTGATGCAGAATTGCTGCAGCTTTTGCTTTTTCTGTGTTCACAACAACAGGTCCTCCTGGCAGCATGCTAAGAAAGCTAGTAAGCCATGCAGGTTAGGCTAGGCCTCTATTATTGAAGCTGAATTTGGTTTAAAACAGTAAACACAAAGTTTAATTGATTCTCAGTATCTCATGCTACTTTTTAGTGATTATTTAATTCATTCTTATATATATGTTCAGTTTCAGTTTCAAACTGTGAACTGAAAGAAAGAAAAAAGCCATGCATCAGCCGGGAGTCGAACCCGGAGCTAGGCCATGGGAAGACCCAATGTTACCGCTACACCACTAATGCTATACTATGAAGACTTGTGACAGGGGTCAATAATCATGTAGCCTTTGAAAAGATACAGTTGCAGGCTATCCGGGATGCGATTCACGCGAAGACTTCGCCAAGATCTTGTTGGAAGAAAAATAAAATTCCAACCATGCAGGAAAGTCAGAAGTATGGAGTACTGTATATCGGTGAGCGACTTCATACTGACCTGTACCTGCACAATTTCACTGCAGAGCCGTGGTATGTTGTGAAACCGGATTGCTCGTCTCGGTTTCTTTTGAAGATGTCATCGTATCTGGCCTCTCAGTTCATTCGACTGGCACCCCAAATTCGTTTTTTTTAACCTCCGAAACGTGAGGATGACACTAAGAGTTGTCTCCAGCGAGATGGATGTCTTGCAAGTCATGGCATTCGTCAATACACACGTCCAGAAGAAGTCTGATCTCACGTGAACAGAATGCGAATGAATGAAAAACCGTGCAGGCATTAGACCGCCTCTCCCTCGCTCCTTTCCTTCTCGACCTCCCAAATCTCTCGCACACCTTGTCTGAACCAGACGACGTTCCACTCTACGAGGCCCCTCCTCATCTCGAACACGGGCGTGGGTAGCGATGCGATGAGAGCGAGGTGAGGCGTGACGAGGTGATAGGTGAGCGTGGTCGGTTGGGAGGGTGAGAGGGACGTCGATGCAGATGGGTAGAATGGGGCTTTGGAGGTCGTAGTCGGCGTGGAGATGCTTGGCGAGGGTGAGGACGAGGACGAAGATGCAGGGGGAAGAGGATCTGATGGCGGATTTAACCTGGGATGGAGTTGATCAACATGGTTGGTGAGCAAATGATGCAACGTACTTATATAATGGACCGAACGAGGTGAGCATATGGAGATAGTCGCAACAGAGGTTGTATGTGGCTCGGTCGACAGGTGAGGCGTCGGTGGCAATGTAGAGTTTGCTTGTCGTATCGAACAGGAATGCTTTGGGTGATGAGGTATTCTGGAGAGACGAGTTAAGCTCTCGGCCCAACGTGGCATGAGGAAGGGGGAACGTACGGTGCAGAAGACGTCAAGCAGACTTTCGAGATGGGGCAACGAATCTATGAGTTTATGGATGACACGCGAAAAGGCTTCCTGAAGTGAATAGTCGTAGACGGACGTCAAGTGAAAGTTCAGAGGAACCTGTTCGTATTCGGCCGATTCGTCTACGAGTCGGTCCATGACTCGTTCATGGATCTGACGAAAGTTTTCTGTGGCGACGTCATTGTCATTAGTAGGATGGGAGAAAGCAGATCTTACCATACTTGTCATCTTCTTGCAGTTTCTCTGCCTTGTGGACAAAGACCTCAAGGTTTATGTTGGGGTTGACTTGGCACGCGGCGACGATGAACTCGACGAGCTTGGCTACGGGCTGCTGGTATAGATCCTGTGGCAGATATGACCTTGGTTCGACCATCGGGGTTCATAGCATACTTACTCGAATATCGATGACGAAAACGATGCTGGCGAACTCGGAGAGAGAAGCCCCTAGGGTATCGACCGTGATGTTGCCGGGACAGTCCCAGATCTCGAGCGGAATGAAGGTGCTGCTCGAGACGAGTCAAGGAGGGCTGGACGTTGAAGAGCACGGTACTTACTCGAAAGGGTGCTTCATGACGCGCATGGTAGGCTCGAGGTAGAATGTCTGTTTGGACGGTAGGTTTTTGAACAAGACTTGCAAGATGGACGTCTTGCCACTCCTATTGGGATTATCAAGTTCAGCGGCCGTGAAGAAATGGTACATGAGAAATTACCTTCTTGTACCCAGGAGAAGGATCTTTGAGCGGTGGGACGGAGCATGTTGGTTCATGAGGTGTAGGTGTAGGTCCTTACGTGATACATATACGTGTGAAACCTCATCCGTCTTTGTATCAGAGGTTTGCAAAATAGATTCTTCCAATGGTGTGGAGGTTCCGTGTATGTAGGGTGTGCGATAGTACCGCCTTGCTAGCGCTGCTCAAAGCCCCTCTCCCACTGTTGTCGCCTCGCGTTGTTCATGCTTGGCATGCTCAGTGCCGGATCCACTCTGTCGATGATTCGAGAGGCGGGCGCAGGTCACGAGGCAACGGGATCATGTCACTCTGGGGAATGTGAATGTGAATGTGGGGGTGGTCGAGCGAGATGTCAGAATGACTTGTCGTCATTGTCATCGCAGCTTCACGCTCTGTGCTATACGGCAGCCGATCACGATCAAAGTCAGGCGCTCGCTGGTTCACGCTGTCGAAGATCTCCTTGAGCTCGAATCTGTGGTGGTGTGATCTCTGTCCGGCCCGGTAACTTCCCACGACGACTAGTCTGAAACTTTTCCTTACACCATGAAGTTCGGAAGGAAGATATCAGTAAGTATCTTTGCTTTCTTCGACTTCGCCATCAAACAGTATCACCAGGCCAGTCTCTATGACGAATGGCGGCCGTTCTACATCGATTACAACCTTCTCAAGCGAGAGCTCAAGGTCTGCACCGTTTCATTCCTATTCTCATCATATTCATCCTTTTCAGGCTCGCACCACTTCCCACGACTGGGATGGAAAGGACGAGCGCGAGTTCACCTCCATGCTCAAGAGGGAGCTAGACAAGGTTCACGATTTCCAGAAGCAAAAGGTCCGTTCTGCCCCCTACCGATACCCGACGTCACTCATGTTTCGTGCAACGAAAGACCTCGGAACTCTCCCGGCGCATTCGCGACGCCGAACGTGACGTTCACCGCCTTGTGGCTCAACACGATGAGGCCCATTCCTCGGAACAATCTCCGATCACGTCCAGCGACCCTGAATCCCTTCACCCCCGTACTGATGACTATGGCCCTGACGAAGGTTCCGATGACGAGGACGACCTCGAAGAAGGCGGCGACTCGTATGATGACCTTGAAGACCTGTTTCATGATCTGGAAGTCGAAGTTGCTACCCTTGTCGCTGATGTTCACGACCTCGCTCTCTACACCAAACTCAACATCACGGGCTTTCTGAAGATCCTAAAGGTTCGTCTCGTCATCCTGTCGCATGTATTTCGATTCTGATCGTATTTCAGAAACATGACGTCGGTCGCATCTTCCCGACGTTGCACGCTAGCATCCTGATTTCTTTCCCAGAAACTCACCAGTCGGCCACTCAAACCTACATTCATTCAAGATTACCTGGAAGAACGTCCATTTTATAAATACAATTGGGATGCTCTCATTGTGAAGCTTTCAAACCTGTATAACCTCGTCCGTACCCGCGGTCACCCCGTCACCGGCGATTCGAGTGCTGGTGGCAGCCAGAGTGCCTTTGTTCGACAGACGACGAAGTACTGGGTAACGCGATTGGTTTATTCCTGAATGTACTCTGACCCATGACTAGGTGCACCCAGACAATCTTGTTCCGCTCAAACTAGCCATTTTGCGACACCTTCCCGTGCTTGGTTCGTCCCTTCGTAGTTGCACGGCTTGGGTCTGATCTCAATCGTGGCTAGTCTTCAACGCGGAAAAAGAATTCGAACCCAAGGATGCAGGTAATTGACACTGTGTTCCTATGGTTACCATTCGGATCTCACATGCTTGAATAGCAATAACTTCAATATACTTCGACAATGAAGACCTGGATCTCTACCTTGGTCGGCTCGAAAAGACCGAGGGTGCCGAAGCAATTCGTTTACGGTGGTATGGGGATACTGATGTAAAAACCGTAAGTAAGCGCAATACAAATCGCTACATGTGATGCCATTTCGTCAGGTAGATCTTCGTGGAACGCAAAACCCATCGCGAGGATTGGACTGGAGAAAAGTCAGTTAAGGCCCGTTTTGCCATCAAAGAGCACCTCGTGAACGCATTCTTGCGAGGTGAATACACCATGGATGCCGAGCTTCAAGCCTTGGCCGACAGCGGCAGGAAAAGTCAGAGCGAAGTCGATTCAATGATTCAGCTGGCGAACGAAGTGCAATATCATATATTAACACGCAAGCTCTCTCCTGGTGAATCATCTGACATGTATGCATTTTCTACCTTCATTGATGACAACTTATCCCCAGTCATGCGGACCTTTTACAATCGAACCGCGTTCCAGTTACCGGGTGACGCTCGTGTGCGGATCTCTCTTGACACCGAGCTCTCCATGATCAGAGAAGACAATTGGGATGGGCGTGTACGCTCGGGAGACAATTGGCGGCGCACTGACATTGGGGTCGACTATCCTTTCGATCAGGTGCCTGATGAAGACAAGGAATTGTTCAAATATGGCGTCCTGGAGGTCAAGCTGCAAACGCAGTTTGGTCAAGAGCCTCCCAAGTGGGTGACGGACCTGGTCAAATCCCACCTAGTCGAAGCCGTTCCGAAGTTCAGGTCAGTCGATGACCAGTTTCGCGTCACTTCACAACTCATATAACATACGCGCAGTAAATTCATACATGGGTGCTCTACGCTTCTTCCTCACCGAACGGATCTAGTTCCATTCTGGCTTCCACAAAGTAGGTTGCGAGGAAAGCGCACAAGTATGTAAATGACTGACTGCATCGCCCCTTCCAGTGGACATCGACATCCTGAAGCCTAGTACCGGTTATTTGACGGGCCTACGACCCATCTCCTCCTCGAGATCATCATCCTTAGACCAAGGACGTTCTCCTAACAGTTCATCGGGTGACACGACGCCGTCTCAAATGTATACCGAGCCAGTCTCCGAAGGAGAGGAAGACGAAGTCATGGACCTGATGCCAGCAAAGGATGAAGACAGACGTACGGGTCTTCCTCCTGTGGATGTCGCAGCGGCTATTGCATATCGCGAAACAGCCCTCAAGGACCACAGCGGCGGGGGATTGAACATTTCAGACCTATCCACGGGAGAAGATGAGCCACCATCGGATCAGGAAGAGCATGTCCCTAAACAGCAACATCCTGAGCGGGCGTCACTGTCTATCAATCCTTTGGCTTCGTCGACCACATTCGACAAGGCGCTGAAGGAGCGGTTGAACGGAACTCGTAATGATAACGAAACACCACCTCGAGAGACTGAGGCTGAAGGGCTCAACGAGGAAGCGATACCAGAAGAGGAACGAGTACTCGTCCGTGACTGGACCGCGCCATCTGGCAAGAAGATCGCAGTGCCTGTCCGCATCGAACCCAAGGTGTACTTTGCCAACGAACGAACGTTTTTGGCAAGTCTTTCACTCCGTTCACCCACTTTGGATCTTCATACTGATCGGATCATATTCACCATAGAAATGGTTGCACTTCGCTGTGCTCATTAGCTCCGTCGCCACAACGCTCCTCAACTTTATTCCTCCGGACGATACGAAAGGTCTTATCAGTGCGGGACTGTTCACGCTAGCGGCGTTGCTTTCTATCGCGTACGCGACTGCTATATTCGTGTACCGTGCGCTCCGCCTTCGTTCGCGCAGCGCCGATGGACTTTACTACGACAAGTATGGCCCAACCATCCTGTGCTTGGTGCTGTTCGTCGCTTTGGCTACCAACGTCGGTTTGCGGTTGTCTGAGATGGCAGGGGCATGATCTTTGTTGCATGGGGAAAATTCTATCTTGGTTTCATGTATCTAACTGCTTGGATCATAGCGATGAAGTTCTTGTTTGTATCTTTTTCTTCCTGCATGTCGACCACCGTGCTTCAATATGTAAGATTTTTTCATTAGCAATATTTGTTTGGTTTCCGAACGGTATATAGTGACTGAGGAATAAAGGACTCGTGTGCGCGAACGTCCGAGCGTTAAAAAAAAGGTGGTGAAAAAAAGGGGAGAGATTTATAAGGTTGTGAGCGGGAGATGATTGGTAGTGCTAGCCTGCCGAGAGCATCCATGTCAAGATCTATACAATTGAGAGAGATGAAAAGTAAGATATGACCGATGATAGTTTAGGTCAAAAAAGTACGGGTTGATGGCAGGCGGGGGGACGAGATGACAAAAGGAAAGGATCGACCGACCAAATGAGTGTTACACATCAGTTCACGGACAGGTTATCAATCCTTGGGCTGTCCAACAACTCATTCCACTCCTCGCGAACATCCCATCTCCCACACGACGTAGCGTCGCGGCTATCGCGGGCCATATCCATAGCCGGCTTGAGGGGCAGGAGAGGCTCGGCCTTGGGCTAGCGCAGCACCGGGGATCGGTGTCCTTGCTCGGTCGTCCATGCCCGGGTAGCCCATCGCCGCCTGCGGCGCTGGGGAGCCACGACCCTGCATATCATAGACCGGCTGCGGCGCGGGGGAGCCGCGGCCCTGCATGTCATAGGCCACCTGGGGGCCTGGGCTCCTGCCTCTAGCCATTTGAGTCATCGGAATGGATTCTGCACCATAGCCATCAGAAACATTCTCTGCGAATGTATTTGGCACCGGACCACTATACGGGTCGTAGTACCCAGCGGGCTGACCATAAGCACCAGGCTCGTCATGATATGGTTGGCTGGGGTTGAGGTGAGGTAGAGGGGGTACTGCGTAAGGATCACCGGCGCCATACATTTCAGGGACGGACGAGGCTGCGATCGAGTTGGCGTATACGCCGGCAGGGCTCGGTGGTCTTGCTATGTTGAGGTCAGAGTCATTTTCTGGGCCAAAACCGGCTCTGCCAGTGGAATTCGTCGGAAGAGCATGGACGTCGTTGTTGTGTGCGTTTAGTTCTGGCCATTTGATAGCTTCGCCTGGTGAAACAGGTCGGTTCCCATCAGTCTGTATGAAACGGGTTATATAATCAACGTACTGTCATCAAAGTCAGAGAACCGTTTCCTAGTGAATTTCCAAACGAAGAACAAAATGATGCCCAGCGCTGCAATTCCACCGGAGACAGAAAGACCAACGATAGATCCTGTGCTGAGACCACCACTACCACCACCGCTCGGGGAACTTGTGGTGGAAAGAGGGGGGTTTGAGCTTGTCGGCGTCCCAAAAACGAAGGTAGTGATGACTTGTCCACCGGCATCGGTAGTGGTGGTGGGTATCACGACAGAACCTGCGGATTGCGTGGACGAAGGTTGGGTAGTGTGACTGCTGGATGAGCTAGTGGCTTGTGAAGGGGGCGAGGAAGGTCCTGAGGAACTTGTGGTGGACGTGGAAGTGGGTGTTGTGGTCGTCTGGACCGGGGTCGGAGTGGTTTGGGTTGTCGAGGTGGAGGTGGGAGTATCGGTAGAACTGTTGGACTCTACTGGCTGGACCAATGCGCGTATTTGGATGGCAGCGCGCTCTCTGTTAAGGTCGTGCGACGAAGCAAAGATGGGAAGTGCCGCCATTGCAGAGACAAGCAAGAAAGAACGTCTTGTTTTCTTCATCGTGAAGTGAAGGAGAAGGAGAAAGAGGGAGGCAGTGCCATCCATCACGTGCGAATAAAAACACATCTGCGCAGTACTTTGGTGCCTGTAAGACTTAGTCTAATGACCTCCTTCCTAGCAACTTCGCAATTTCCCGTCGCTCGCGGAGCCAAACAGGAAATGCTTCCTCTCCTTCGCTGGTCGACTCCCGCGTCTCGATCAAATAATTACAGAAGACGATGAGCGTCCCATAACGATATCTACACGAGATGAGCATGTGTACATCTCTTCCATCAGCAACTCACAAATAGTTCACAGCAATATTCATCAACTTCTCTTGCTTCGCGCTCCCTTTCTCACACATGTCCACCTTGAGCTTGTAACTATCACGTCTTCAGTAGAAGCTGCGGTCCATGAACAAGCTGCTTACTCGTAGATGGCTTTCCTGAGGTTCTGGACATCTTGCATGAGGTCAATTGCGCGGTCAGTCAGGCGTTTTGCAGTCTTTCCGTGGGACAGCACGCCAACAAGCTGCAAGATCGTCTTGTATTCCCCTACGAACCCGCTTAACCATGAGATCGTCTTTCAATGATGAACGAGGATATACCTTGCAGATAAGCCTCTTCCTCGGACGGACCATCCATCAAATCATAGTTTACCATCCCAATGTCCTCACTGACTTTCACACTTTCTTCCCCATCCCAATTCATTATGCTTGAAATCAAACATGCAGCCACCATCCCAGTGGTAGTGCGGCCCCTCCCCATCTGGCAGTTGAAGATGAAATCCCCTGCTTGTGAATGTCCAGATCGGACACGGTTCAGAAGTTGAAACAGTGCATCCGGAAGTGGCGCCTGTTCGTCAGTCTAGATTCCTATGTTAGCCAGTTCGAAGACACACTATGGGACACATTACAATCGCCACTCGGTCGTAATCGAGCTAGCACCCAAAGAAGTTAGCTTTCACCTCGAACATGTCGGACAGGACTGGACCTTATAACCCTCCTTCGCCACAAGATCAAAGACGTCCCGCGGGGTCATGATATCTTTCTCCGAAACAGTTTCCCAAATAGGTATGATCGTGAACACGCCAGGGCGCTCCTCCACTTCGTCATGAAGTAAAATACGACCATGGCCTTGTCGAAGTTCTCGAAGGATATCCTTCTTGAACCGTTCTTCCATGGTCTCCACCATCGCAGTAGTGACTCCAGTAGCTCTGCACAGAAATTCAACCTCCATCTCAACCTAGAAGGGAGATTCATACTCGACGTTTTCCAACGGCCTGTCAACTAGACGTAGGACATGGGGCTGACCAGCGACATATACAACCGGTTCCTGTTCAAGTCAGTATGCGATTGGCTCGCCAGGCGGAGAAGCTTCCAATCATACCTCTCTTAGCGATGTCCAGAGCACCATATTTGCTCCTTGCGGACCAGCATCTACTCGTGCTAGCGCTCTACGTAATCTATGCAAAGATGAACGAGAGTCAACCTGAATAATAAGTTAGGCGTACCCTTCTACAGTAGGCATTCCACTGGATCTCTCGGGTAAGCGAGCATACCGGAAGATAAGTCCCGGTCCATACCTCCCACAAACCATCTTTCCATCATTAACACATTCCAGCAGTATGTTGGGGTTGGACAGTGTAGGTTTTCCAGATGAGTTCAACGTAAGGGTCAAAGGTATACGACGGAAGTTGGGTGATCCATCAATCCGCCTGCATAGATGACGCCATTAAATGTCGTGAGCACTACCAAGATAACAACGCACTCTGGAAGAGTCATCTTTTGGAGGTTCGAGAAGAAATCACTCTTTAATATCGTGGAAGCCGAAAGGATGCTGCCAGATCGATTGATTACGATATGTTTGACTTCGTCGGGATGGGCAACACTATCCATCCGTTCCAACGGAATTAATGCTTTCTGTCCACCATCTAGGAGGTCCTTCTCGAATGTCTTGATGACTGTCGGCATTTCGTCAGTGTCTGATATTTTAGATGACTGAAACAATCATACCTGGCCTGTTCTCGACGAATTTCTCAAAAGTTTCAACGGATTGCAGGGTATCGGGCTCCGTCGAGTGCAGATAAGCTTGGAAAATGACGAGCTCAAAGTATCGCCGAAGGTTGTGCAGTGCTGAGAGACCGTCAGTCGGTACCATACCAGAACCCCTTTGTAGCAAACCTTTTGAGGTATAAATACGCTTCTGCTTCTCGTCAGTTGCTTCTTCCGCTTTCAGACGCTCTTCTTCTATGGAATCACGAAGATTTAGAACTATCCCACATATATCCACAGCCTCGTCGACAGCATGTTTCACTGCTGGCCCTTGGCGAACGATACGGAGGAAGTCTTAACAGGGACCTTAGACACATACGAGAATAAGAAAAAAATGCGCATACTGTTTACAACCTGGTAGGACTGTCGCCAATTCACGCGCTCCTCTTCTGCATACGAAACGGCCGTCGAAAGGGAAAGGGAACGTGATCGGACAAGCGCATCGGATGATCGGGCCAGCGATGCACTATCTTTCAGCCATTGCTGGATTAATACGATCAAGACCTGGCTTGGGTTAATTGCGTCCACGTAGATCAAGGCTGAGTCTTACTGAAGCGAGCGTGCTCCTTCCTCGCCCAAGCTGACAGTTCACGACGATTGGAGTGTTCACGAAGTCGGAACGGACCACTAGCTCCATGAGCTCACTGATATCCGACATATCCGGTGGACGCTCCGCAGTCATCGGGATGCGCATATACTGCACTTCAATCCCGCAGCTCGATTGCCGCGACCTCATGATGTCCTTGAGAACGGCGACATCTTTAGGTTGGACTTCTTCCCATATTGGAATGACAGATCCATCTAGTGTTTCTGTATGAAGCAACAGTCTTCGATGGCATTAACTCTATTCGCCATGATATAATCGAACTCCATACCTTCCGTCAAAAGCCTTTAGTTCTGCCAACACATCATCCTTCAGACGTTCCTCGAGTATCTCTAAACGTGAGGCGGAGATCCCTCCATAATCTGCGTTGTACGAGGTAAGACCACTGTCCAGGTAGAAACAAACCAAAAACCTTTCATGTTCCTCAAAGTAAACTGTTCCCGCCTCAAACAGTAAGGGGCACCATTAATGTACACAATAGGCTCTTCACGGAGGGTCACCCAAACTATTTTATTAGAATTTGGATACTGTTCCTTGACCAGCTGCGCTACTTCAACTATTGCTGACTCGGTTGGTTGTCCACATGCATAGATGTTTGTGCCAGGTATATTTCTAAAGTTGATAACGCCGCGAATGGATAACAAGCCACGGTTTGACTCCGATAGCCACTGGTCGGACTTGAGCAGGGTACTGATATTGTACTGGTCAAAGATGAGATTTACAAAGGCAAGATTGGCCTACCTCTGTCGCAGAATAATGCCACTACGATTCTGAATAAGGGAATTCAAACCTTTTCTTCCCAAAATAGAGGAGATCTGACCTTGACAACATGGTCGGTGTACTCATCTCCTAGTAGCTGGCCGCCGGCCATTTCGACGTCGTTCTTTTGCCCAGGTACAAGCGACTTGTACTCTGCCCCTGACCGAGACAGGAGCGCAAGATCGTTCACGGGTGCAAACACGTTCAATCGTGACCCTCTCGACTTCCTGAGGAACATTACTTGACTGAAAAATAAATAAATAAAATATGAATGTGGTTTAGTGCAATGATCATGTACGAAACGCGCTTACTTCCATATCTCTGTCCTCGCCTGGAGTATTTCAGGGTCTGAGCAACGGCGAATAAATGAATGATTCTACAACAAACCTTAAGCCATTCGGAGAACGTTTGCTTGAAGTCAGGGACAGAGTCAACATAGCTCGCGAATGCGATCATGAAAAAACTGAAAACCGAAGACTTGGGTTCAGGAATCGGTCACGTCTGACATATCACGAACTATTTTTCAAGGGACCTCCCAGCTTTGAGTAGGATGTCTTCCCTTTGGTCCCAGTTGTGATCGGGAGTGGCAAGTGAGTAGCGAACCCGATGGACCAGTATATCTTCCCGTAGGTTTGATACGTGATCGCCTGCATTAACAAACTCCGATCAGCCTAGTCTTACTGGTCACCGCAATGGGAGCGAATTTGACAGAATTAAAGAACGCACAAGTATCAATTACACGGTCAACTAGTTTTTTCGCTTGAATGCCATGGTCCAAACATCCAAGGAGGCTGAGGATAACACCGTAATTTCCCTGGTGTGCGTTGCGTAAATTTTCCAGCAATACGGGGTGTGACATTAATAAAGCAATAGCTGATTGCGAATGCAAGTCTAGAACAGGGATGTTGACTATAGCCAGCATCGAAGTGACTGGGAATGGAATAGAACACACGTTGTTGCAAAACGTACGTCAGCCTAAGCAGGGACTTGTTCAACTCCTGTTGGGCACTGGCATTTTCCAACGCCGCCTGTGCAAGTTTCATATCCGTCGCAGGCTACGAGTGAATGAGGGATGGGTTAGATCAGTCAAAGATTCATGCGTAGATCAATACCTGGCTCCTCGGCTGTGGATAGCAATCAATTAATGCAGCAGGTAATGAACAAAAGTGACTTACGGTACTATTACCAGATATGGCACTTCCTTGCTTGAGGGTGCCGGAAGGAAATAGAAAAGATGATTTAGTGGCATAAGGGTCATCCAAGCCTCGGACAAGGAGCAATTTCCGGCGGATTATCAAAGCGGCAACCATGGCGAATGTAGTTCGCACAGCGCCCATACCACAACTAAAGACAAGAGCGCTTCGCATGGGGTCTACATCTTTAATGACATGGAGGTAGGCATCTAAATAGTTGTCCTGGGAGGGGACTTAAGATGAGGTATAGAAAGAATAGCATAAATACCTCTATCAGACGGTCCGGAGAAATGGGGATGCTGCATGAGAGTCAGTTGAGCTGCTCTATGAGCATCACATGAAGAAAAGGCTCGCCGGTGATACTGGAGTCATAGATCGTGAATATCACCTTGACGTAACAACAGGGAAGGTGGACTAACATCGACGTTCCATCCATCGGAGCGCATGTTCTGCCAGAGTTCGCGTGATGTCCTCACGTTTACGTTATCGACATGCGTCCAGGTCGGTAATATTGCGCCTTCTCCACTTTCCGCTGCTATCAGTACGGTGAGAATCGATCATCGTGTGCAGTGATCAGCAGCATGTAGGAAATGCACCTAGCTCGTTGTGTGTTAAAATAAGACCCCCGTATCTATCGCGATCAAGAATGAGAAAGGGTGTGTTCCATTGGATGAACTGTCTTACTTGCTGGCTTCCTGCAGGATGTCGTACTTCAATCTATCCTCGATCGCCTCCAAATTTTCAGCACGATCAGATAGGGAAAGTGTCCTGCGTGGTTCAGAGGCATCCCGCAGGACAAACGGGCGACCAGATATGTAAACTGATCGTGGCAAGTTGGTCATATAAAAATACTGGTGCGTGTCATAGCTAAGCTGCCTCACCAATCGGCTCTTCTCGTGTGGAAAACCAGACAACGTGGGAAGGGTCGCGTGTACCGGGACGGCATCTGAGTGCAGATAGGATCGCACGAAGCCCCTGAGTGCGAGGTTGGGCGACACCGAATACGTTGAGGTTGCTTTGACGAGCTGCTCTAAAGTTAGGAGCGCCATGGATGTTTAGATCGAGATCCAGGGCGCGTCCTGGAAAGGGCCGAATATCAGTGCCAGTGCTGTGATTCCACCCAACTACGAACCAGAGGGATAATAGTCCGTTTTCAGGATAAAGCCCCTTGATAGTACACTTCCCGATCGCGTCTTCACGACGGATGGCTCTGCGCGTTTAAGGTTGACCATGAGGTCGACGGGTTGGGTCCTATCCATTCGAGGAGATACGAGGGAACCCTCGTCAACACGCGTAGCATCTACGTTACTAACCAGAGGTGAAGGCGGAATAGACTTGCTAAGCGGAGCAGACTTGGAACGCGCCTGAACAGAGGCGTGCATCTCCATCATGGAGCGATAAAGAGAAATCCGTTGTGACATTAAGTCACGTCCAGTCCACTATGATCCGGCGACATCGAACCTGGCAACTAACTGATCGCATCATGCCAGCGCCATTCTATTTTCTGTCCCTCAATATTAATGGCTCGCCTTATTTTTGTCGGTCTTATCGAGCCTCATAGCCCCATTACTACGTGTCAATGATACTCTTCTTATAATCGTACTACGCCATCTTGATCCTCCCCCGGTTGAAGCTACATAATTCGTCTGTCCCCCATAATTATCGGATCAACTAAAGAAATCTTTCCCGCCATACGCGGGCGCCCCTTCTGGCTAGAACCATCCTGTCTACGGGCGACAACATCTCCGATCTTACAGCTTATACAGCCATTCTATTCACGGCCCTTGCAGTGGAAGACACCCGGTTCAGTATTCCGCTTTATTATATTCGCGGATTTTTTGCACTCAGTTTGGACTGACATACCCGTTTTAGTCAAAGTGACATACCTTCTGACCCCTGAGCAGGGATCCTGTACCTCTTTCAGATTCATCAAGCGAATGGAATGAATGCCGAGCTCTCCCAAGTATGGGTCTTCAGATTTGTCTCTATGCGGGCCGCCGTGTTATAAGAGCGAGCGATCGCTTCACATGCATAATAGACAGAAAATGTCAGTCATATTTCCTTCCGCACTTCTCTCGATCTTCTCTCTGTCCGCGATCGCCTTGCTTGCTAGTTATGCAAGGCGTAAATCTTCTCGTCTCCTAAACTTCCCCCCAGGTCCAAAGGGATTACCATTCCTCGGCAACGTCTTCGAAATAAACGCTGCCGAGCCATGGCTTACCTTCACTCAATGGGCATCGTCGTATGGTGTGTCCGCATCATGGTTATAATGAAATGACGATAACCATACCATTTTTATCTCTAGGTGACTTAGTCTACTGCACTTTTTTCGGACGACAGATTCTTGTCATTCAGACCGCGGATGTTGCTAGAGCACTACTCGAACAACGGCCGAACGTCTACTCCGATCGACCCCCAGTCAAGGTCCACAAAGAGTAAGTCCGGCGCCTCAAGTTATCGATCGTCTAACGTACCAGCTTGCTTAGCATTGGCTCGGAGTTTAACAGTGCACTTCTCCAGTATGGGGATAAATGGAGACTCCATCGAAGATTGTTCCACCAAACCTTTCGCGCCGATTCTGCCCGGGATTATATCCCGACTCAGTTGCGAAAAGTCCGTCAGTTACTAGTCGGAATCCATAATTCGCCTGATTGTTATCAACGGCAAATTGAACTGTGAGCTAACTTCATATCGAGTCACCTTCACTATCGGAGATACTGAAAAGCGTTGACGTTATACAGTTACGCTTCCGCAGTTATCATGTCAGTTGTTTACGACTATGAAACTCTTCCGAACGATGATCCGCTTGTATTGGCGGCTGAAAGAGCGATCGAGGCATTTGTCAAAGTGGCAGGACCGTCGACTGCTGCAATATTAGAGGCCTTCCCTTTCTGTCAGCTTCGATTTTCTTGGCCCGCAACTAGCTTCCTGCTGACAGTCATTCACAGTGCTCAAACTTCCCATCTGGTTCCCCGGCGCCACTTTAAAACGTATGGCCATACAGGCAAGAACTAATTTGCACGAGATGATGGATGTACCATTCCGTTATGCTCGCGAACGAGTGGTGAAGCATCCATTCAGTCCTACTATTCCATTCCATTACCTCATAATATCGTCCACTCCTCACATCAGATGTCCTGTGTCTCTGGGCCATGCATGGTATCTGAGTCCCTCAAGCGCTTTCCGGAGTCCAACTCCGAAAACTTCGAACTCGCACTCAAGTCTTCTTCTGCAACCGCTTTCATGGGTCAGTTATAATTCTATATTTTTTTACCACATCAACTCAGGCAGATTGTGGGTAGCTGGTGTTGAAACCGTATGTGACCTTCGACCGCTTCTTGCTGTCCTGCAAGCTTTAAATCAACTGAGCAGACAGCATCCACCTTGATCATTTTTGTCCTAGCAATGATGCTATATCCGGAAGCCCAAGAGCGTGCCTGGAAAGAAATTAATGCAGTTGTCGGAACGGAGAGACTCCCTGATTTCGAAGATAGGTCGTCTTTGCCTTATGTCGCAGCAGTTCTGCGCGAGACATTGAGGTGGCATCCTGTGTTCCCGTTGGGTATGCAAGCAAGCAAAGGGTGTATGAATTGCTACTAAACAATTCATCAAAAGGCCTACCACACTACACAAGCAAGAGCGATATTTACGAAGGGCATCAAATCCCCGAAGGTGAATTTTTTTTCTACTCCTTCCTCGTATATTCTAACAACCATCCAGGATGTGTAGTCTTGGCTAACCTCTGGTGCGTCTGCGAGCCATCATACTGCGTAACGTCACTCATATCTTATTCAGGGCAATGGCAAGGGACGAGAACAAATACCCAAATCCAACTGAATTTATACCCGAGAGGTTTTTCGATGGGAATGGCGAGCTCAATGATGATCCTGTGTCACTTGCATTTGGTTTCGGACGCAGAGTTTGGTAAGATACGTCACTCATGCCAAAGTTGACGCACATTCTCATGTTTAATTCAGCGTCGGCAAACATTTCGCAAATGCTTCGGTGTGGATTGCCATCGTTCATCTGCTCTTCATGTTCAAGTTCATGAAGCAAGTGGACGACGATGGTGCTGAAATAGAACCAACCCCCAGATGGTCAACCGGGCTCATCTCGTGAGTATATCATGCAATCAAGGAACCTCGAACGATTATAGTTATTCCTAGACATCCTCTCGAACTCAAATGTCGTGTTGTCCCTCGGTTCCCTGGGATGGATGCAGACAAGCTTGCGCAGATGATAGGGCCCACGGATTAAACACTTTTTATTTTGCATATATGATCTGGCTCCAAGCTCTGGAGGCGTTTTCCCATTTCTGCGACCACGGTAATATAATTTTCGAGATTCATCTATGGCATATTAAAGAAATCATGTACATTTCAAAGACTTACTAGGTGTTAGGTGATACCAACAGCTTGGTGAGGTAACAAACTCCATTCCCGCGTACGATAGATCCCAAACGGACTCAATACTGAGATCGGTTCGGCGTGCTACAGTTTTCCGCCGACCAGCGGATTGCCTCAATCGAGAAAGCTCCCGAATTTAACGTTCATTCACTCTGTGTTCTGCCTACAACGGCTTAATAGCTTTTACAGAATACAATGTAGAAAGTGGGGTGCGGAAGTAAATATCGACCCCAGATTCAAGTAACGATTTGGTGGCATATGACCGCCAATCATATCTGGCGACCGTCAGTGTTTGGAATAATATGGCACGCTAAGTAGGGAATACCAAACACCATGGAGACATTATCATGATCAAAGTTACCTCGACTTGAAGTTCCCCGTTGACAACAAACACCGAATAAGATTTACGATCAGGGTCATAGCCCGCCTCGGTACCCACAAATGTACGTACTCGATCGTCAACGTCGCCGACGGGCCATATCAGGTGATACAGTAATATCGATCGAGTAGACTCTTGGGGCGAAGCACAATGCGACAAAGTAAATAAATCCCCCCCCCCAGGAAGATTGTACTCTCCAATGCATCTCTGGAACGCGTCCCCGTGGGCTGCTCTTGATTATTTCTTTTCTAAATCTTCGCTTGTTCGACCGGCGTATTTAGTACTTTGTCCTGCCAACTCGAAGTCTATTTCGTAGATATAAACTTTCATGAACAATTCGTGACCAATATGATTAGCGAGGTGCCGCATCAGCACACCGAGATGAGGTCCGATTAACTTCAATATTGGAATTGGACGTACGAAGTAGCGCCTGGTGCCTGGTGCGCATTGAAGTCGAAATTCTTTATTGTATTGTACATACGCCGTTTGAAAACTGATCAGGGATAACGATATCATTACGGGCCCGCCGCCTAGAGGGTTTCAGGGCCTATTGTGCCGAAAACCGAGACAAGCCGAAACTGCTTGAAGGTTGCCGCGTGGCAGAAAATCCAGCCTTTGGCCGGTTTGGGGTTCCCGATCTGTCAGTGCGCCTTCCGCCCTGCTTCCGTTTTTGGACTGTGTGCGCTATTCATTCTGTTTTGAATTGTGCACGCCGTTCGCCTTCGAAGCTGATAGTCTAAGACCAGCAACCTGGCCGTGTTTTGCCGGGCGCTCCCCCCGACCGGATTGATTTAATTAAAATTTCTCGATTATAAATACTCAATATTATGGCCTTGTTACTTGTATACTTTGCAATGCTTCCAAACAGCACTTTACATACAATGATGTGAATGCCTGATGCCAGTGCCGTGTCACGTCGTTCGTCGTTGCGGTCGTGTCGTGTCGTCGCGTATGCGCACCATGCATTCGAGTCATCTCATCAGGCCCGGTGTCTGTCGTCGTCATTTCGGCATCAAGAGTTGGTGTGCACATTGTCACCGTTAGTGCTAGTAGCCATGGGTATAGGTGTGAGACAAGGATACCACTTTGGCTGCAGGACCAGCAGACTGGTGCAGACAGGGTGAGCGACTTAAGGTAATGGCGAGCATACAATAATGGGATGAGGACATGCACACTCACATGGTCGTCAGTGTCAGCGTGTTATCACGTTGACGCGGCTCGGAGATTCGTTTCCATGTCGTGGAGACATACTGACGACGATCCTGTCGGTCCTGCATGCTGTTTCATCATAAGGTAAAGGACAAGAAGGGGGAGGACGCTCGGACATGCTTGCCATGCTCATCGGCATCCATGGATTATGGTGACACACGGTGACCGCCATGTTGACGTGTTCACTATCATCTGCTGCCTCGCCGTTTCGCCATGGCGCGCTGCGGTATCACGGTATCGTCTGTCCTCCTCCTCCTCATTGCGGTTGGGGTGATGGCATTGTTGTGTCGTCATTATGATTATGTCGCCATGTCGCCATGTCGCGCCGTCGTGGTGGTGATGCGCTGCCACCTCCCATGGTCGCCGAGGTTTCCTTGCTGTGTCGCGCTGCTGCTGCCATCATCAGATGTGGTGGTGGTGGTACCAGCACACGTCATCGTTGTGTTATGGCATGCCCGCCGTGCGACAGCCATTGCATCGTCATCCGTCGGGGTCCGGCATTGATACACCATCTCATCTCGTCCCAATCCTATCTCCCTCCTCATTGCCCCTGTGTCGTGCTGCCATTGTGCTCGTCGTTTTCGGTTGTTCTCGATGTCCAGTATAGGGTGTGAGTAAGGGAGGCACATATTGTGTTGTCGTCGTGTCCGGCTCGGAGTCAAGGAAATGCCAGTGGTGCGAGGGTGCAATAGATAGGGAAATCAGAGGGTCTCTGAACATGAACAATTGGAATGCTAGTAGCTGAAGTGATGAGCCTGCCTCTATGGTTCGAAAAGAAACGATTTAAAAGATCTTACTCGGGCCATTGGTTTGCCTGTGTTGCCATTCCTATCGCTCTGATTGATTGCAAGAGGTGCAGCTGCACCACCTTGCTCGGAGTCAACAACCAGGCCGATGCCTGACTGCCGTGGAAAGGTCCAAGTCCCGTAGTATTGAATCCAGTGCAGAGAGCGCTGGGCCAACAAGGTAATTGAGATCTGAGAGTTACATAAAAGGATGAGATCGATGAGAAGTCAAGCAGGATGACGGCGTGCACGAACTTGCAGGGCTTCAAGAGCAGGAACAAGAGAAGGAACAAGAGAAGGAGCCCGAGTGGGTAAGGAAAAGCCAACAATTTACCAACTCATTTGAGCGCGGCGGGCGAACGGCGGGATGCCTTGCCTTGCTAGCCGTACCAAAATTTCCCCCAAACTTGCCCCCAAACTTTGCCCCCAAACCGGCCATTTCAGGGATGTCCTCCCGCGTGGAAAGGTTCCAGCCTTGGAAGACCCTGTAAGTGAAATGTCCAATACTTATTACCCCTTACATTTGGTTTAGCATCGGCGTTATAATATATCGACCCTGGGGAAATCCGGTCAATATTCATGGGGAGTCCTGCCACCGAGCCAAGGTTAGATAGGGACGTATCTTGGGCGTATCTGTCTGCGCTTCGGGAAGTCAGACCTTCTGCAAAGTGCCTATAATCCGCAAACTCATCGGGGGGCGGTGCGGTCCGCCGCTGTACAGGAATTTCACTCGCAGCTACCTATTTCTGCTGTTCTAAATCAGTGCATCCCCTCCCATGAGTTTGTTCAGTACTGTCGAGAATCTGCGGCATGAAGATGACTGATAATTAAACTCGCCACCTGTGGGGAAACCAAGATGGGCGGTTATCGTAGGAAATTTTCGTCGCACGGCGTACCCACTAGATGATGTCGGGCAATTCAGCGCCCAGCGCTCAAATGGCAGAAGAGTCCAATAAAAGTTATACTAGAAGGTCGGGCCGTATGCCTAATTAAGATTTTACGCCTTGACGTAAAGTCCGACGCAGCTTATCCGTCAACCTCCAAGTTGAAGTTGAACGTCGTCGCTCAGTCATGTCCTCCCCGTCAAAACCCGTTAACATTAGGAGTTCTCTCCCCGCCTTCAACTCGAGTTCTCCCACTCCCTCTGGCACGCCTGATATCCGAGCTCTTCGAGCCCAATATTCTGGGACACCCCCGGTCCCCAACATCCCGGCGCGGTACACTCCTTCGGTTCACTCACCCTCCAATCGCGAGTCCCCAGGTGCAAATCTCACCTCCAATGAGCTTTACAATAGACTTCACCGTTCATCCTCTGGCACAATTAGCGCAAAGCTCCCATCGAGCTCTGGCAATGCTGATGCTGGCGTGGTAGATCTCGACGACCTTCCTGCCGAAGACAAGGCTAGAGTACTTAGACGCCATCTACTTTTGCACGGAGAACGCCCTTCTGTTCGCGCAGACTCGGGCTCTTTGGATGGCTCTGATATCGATGATCCTTCTGTGACGTCGTCAACAAGGCGAGCTGAGCAAGAGCCATCCGACACGTTTCCTATACCCTACCATACGCCAGGTGCAGACGTTACGTGGGTTCTTTTTCATTGTCACAAGTTCCGTCCGAAATTTAATATCTTGCGCTTTCAGCCACGACATATATAAGTGGCATGCGGATCAAAGACGACAAATCGGTCGTCCACGTGCTTCCTCCTTTGCAGGATCCGTTGCACCACCAAACCCTGTGTTTGAGCATATCCATGAGCCCGGTGGTTTCCGTAGAAATTATGTTCTCCTACAGGCGAACGAACAAAACGGCGAAAGACGAGCAACAAATAACTTTATCGACTTCCTTTACATCTATGGTCAATTCGTGAGTCGATTCCTTATTCGTCATAAACAATCGACTTACATTGACATTAGGCAGGAGAGGACCTCGAAGAGGATGAAGATGGAGCAGAAGATGAAGAATCTAATAAACCATCGACGCCTTCAGCACCTACTGCCGGCGAAACTCAGCCATTGTTGAGGTCGACGAATCGGTCACTTTCTCGGTCCAGGCGACGAGTTGCGTCTATTAGTGCCCACGGTGACGCATCTATGACACAGGCTGTGTTGATGGTGAGCACTTTATCAGCTCCCGATGAACCGTCCTCACGTTGGCCTCTTATCAGTTATTGAAATCCTTTGTGGGGACTGGTGTGTTGTTCCTTGGCAAAGCGTAAGTTGTTATCGATTCCATGGTTCCGTTGGTGATCCTTACAAACCGAACAGATTTGCCAATGGAGGGCTAGTCTTTTCCATCATCACTATCACGGTCGTTGCTCTAGTTTCCTTGCATTCGTTTTTGCTATTGGTCCAGGCGAAATTTGTTGTCTCTGGCTCCTTTGGAGGTAGGTGACTCGCATTCTTTAGATCAGCACAGCACTTACAAAGTCAGATATCGGGGGTGCATTGTATGGACCACGGATGCGATATGCAATCCTCTTCTCCATTGCTGTATCTCAACTTGGATTCGTTACGGTGTACACCATCTTTGTCGCAGAAAACCTCAAGGTTTTTCTACTTTCTTTTCCTTAAGCCCAATGATGTGACCGACTTTCACAGGCATTTGTTTATGCAGCAACGAATTGCGAAATCAACTACAATATCCTATTTTTCATCCTTGTTCAACTGGTCATCTTCCTGCCCATGGCGCTTATCAGAAACCTAGCGAAACTCAGTACAGCGGCTCTCGTTGCAGACGTTTTTATTTTCGCCGGCTTGATTTATATCTTTGGAAGCGAATTTTCCATCATCGGCGAACGGGGCATAGCGGAGATTCAGTTGTTCAATCCGCGAGATTTCCCCTTGTTCATCGGGTATGTTCTTATTCTTGAACAAAATTAATGATTTTCATAATTGGTACTGCGAAAGTACTGCTGTTTTTTCGTTTGAAGGAGTGGGCTTGGTCTGTCTTTTCCCTGATTTCCGCCTCCCAGATTTTGACGAACGATTCAGGTCATTCCCATCACGGACGCCATGCGCGAACCACACAAATTTCCGAAAGCTTTGACCGGTGTAATACTCGGGTCGCTCGGTAATCATTATTTCTATTCTATCGTCGCTCGATAATGACTTCTTATCAAGTGCTCTTTGGCGGGGCTGGCGCTCTTGCGTATTTGACTTTTGGATCGGATGTTAATCCAGTGGTCCTGGTCAACCTTGACCAGAAAAGTAAATTCACACAAGCTGTGAGTCTGCTTGTTTCTTAAAGTTGCACTCACCCTGTTAAGCTCTGTCCATCAGGTTCAATTCCTATATGCTTTGGCGATTCTTCTATCTATCCCCCTTCAATTCTTCCCAGCCATACGTATTCTAGAGAATGGTTTGTTTGTGAAGAGCGGCAAGCGGAATCCGCGCGTGAAGTGGCTTAAGAACCTTTTCCGCTCTGGACTGGTGATGGTTTGCACATTAGTTAGCTGGGCTGGTGCTGCGGACCTCGACAAATTTGTTGCGTTGATTGGTAGTTTTGCGTGGTAAGTCCAGCCTCAGTGACTGCAGAACATGTGGAGAACAACTTTTTCTGGTAGTATCCCGCTGTGCTTCATATACCCTGCGATGCTGCACTACAAGGCCGTGGCCAAGACCCCGATGCAGAAGATCGCAGATATCATGCTTGGCGTGTTTGGCCTGGCCGCAATGATATTCACGACCGTGCAAACTATCAAGGCAAGCATTCCCCTGGTTATCTGACGGAATGATTCTGACGGTACTCATAGCTCATGGCTCAGCCGGAACCCTTGCCTGCACCTGACAAATGCTGAAAGGTCAGCATAGCATAGTATTTGAATGGATTGAGACCTTGTATCGTAGAGTGTTCTCTCCTGTGCGAGTAAATAGCGAGTTATTACCCCAGGAACCGATTACCCGCAGGAGGCCCGGTATCTCGACAACCAGGCGAGCATCTCAACTTGTCGACATGTTACTCGACATGATTCATTTCTCATTTCCCCATGGACCTGTGCTGTCAGCAACAAATTTAAGTTCGGGCAGCAGGGTTCTTGATCGCTGCAAGGATGAAAGTGAGTACGAAGTTCGGACGTGCGAAGGGCATTAAATCGCCGCTGAGCGTTGCTCCAATGGAAGTGTTCTTCCAGGTCGCTTTTACTACTATCAGGCTGCTAGTGTAGCTCTCAGGCACTGCACTGAAGCAGTCCATAAGTACCCAAATTGCTTGACAAGGCGCGGTAACTGGCGACGGGAATTGAGGCAATGCGGAAACGTGTACTGACAACAAGGTTCGCAGCTCGTAGGCACACCTCACCGAAGCCACGATGGGAATCGTACATAAAGTCTAACGTTGATGCTCGAGCTCCCTTTGGCCTCCCGCTGCCAGTGGAATCTACCCTCCTCTCCCTCCTCGTCTGAGCGGGCCCTCCAACTGTAACTATTTTATATCATGTCTGTACTATCAGCTAGTGATTCTCCCCCCAACCAAACTCGCGTTCGACGAAAACCCGCCCCCAGCCTGGAGTTGGAGGCGCGTTACCCCGCACCAGACCCCGAAGATCCCTTCGCATCGCTCTCTGTCCTTCGAAGTCGCACCGCCAGCACTCTCAGTAGTTCCGGCGCTCCCGTGTCCTTCCGCGGTGAATCCACGTCCCATCTCCCAAGCCTCCCTTACACCGGTGGAAAGTACCCACCAGATATATATCAAGCATATCTCAATCTTCACACACCACCAGCTGCTCCAGCGCCTCCTTCGGCTTGGACCTTCCGTGACGCGACGGCAGCATTCACTAGAAGTACGTCCAATATCTCACCGCCTACTAGTGTGTATGGGCCGGACGGATCCGAATGCCTTCCTCGGGACTGCTCTCCCGAGGGTTCTCGACATATCCCAATCCAGCGTCGGCGTTCCCGGTCGGCTGTGTCCAGAAAAGATGCCCGATCTACGATGCCCATCCCACCTAAAAATTCTCCTTATGGTCATTCGAGACTACAATCATATGTGCTCGCCAACGCACCATCGTCCACACCCGCTCTCACCGCGGAACCTCTGTGCATTTCGCCCACTTCGTCCGTCGCACAGAGTAGCGAGAGTATCCATTCCTTCCACATGCTTCGTGTTAACTCGGATGCTGGCTGTCCTGCTCCGTCCTCTCCGCTCCGTGTGGCTTCCTTTTCGTCTGACGACCCTGAAACGGCACCTCCCAGTAAGGCTAAGAAGTTTACGCGGCTATTGCCAAAGAAGATTGGTGGCCGCCTAAGTTTAACGCATCAGTCCTCTGACAACTTGGCCCTGAGTCTGTCCAATGCCTCATCCACATCATTCTCACATCTCTCCAACGAACGACCATCCAAACCCAAGCACTCGGAGGAGAACACGTTTCACGCCCGTCGCAAGTCGGCGACGCTCTTCCCCGCAGAGATGGCCACTCGTCTACACACTATAGATGTCTCGAGTCCCATTTGCGACTCGACCACTGGATATGTCTACGAGCCTCTCACCGATGCGGAACTTGGCCTTGTGGACAATTCTCCTCCACCTTCTCATTTCCCCCGTGTATCGCGTTCCCCTCCGCTTGCTGCCACTGCACCTTCACACTTGCGCTCTCTGACGTCCTTCGATGGTCGTGGCTTTAGTCCCACTGTCAATTCGTCGACCGAGCACGAGGTTGCACGGCCGGCCACCGTCCAGGCCTTTTCCGCTTCCACGTTCGACCAGAATACACTACCGACTCCCAGGCAGCTCGCAGATGCCGCCTCCTGCTGGGTCATTGCCGAAAGTGGCCTGCGTGTGCCATTTAGTGACATCTTCCGAGATCAAAAGACGATCGTCATTTTTATCAGGCATTTCTGGTGAGGCTCCTGTCGTCGTTTGAAATCGGCTTGTCTCCTGATGTAGGTTCAGGTGTCCTCTATGCCAAGATTATATGTTTTCCGTGTCAGACAACGTGGAACCGAGAATGCTCAGGGAAGCCGATGTCAACCTTGTAGTTATTGGAAATGGATCTTTCAATATGATCAAATCTTACCGACGTAAGTGTTTCATCCTCTGATGCGGCTCCGGAAAATCATCATTGCCATGTGTATAGAAATATTCCGTTCTCCATTCACATTCTACACCGATCCCACCCTACGTCTACACAGAGCACTGGGCATGACCTTGCATATCACGGAGCCTAAATCACAGCGCAAGCAGGGAGGCTATGTGCGCCATGGGTCTATGGGCGGCATTGCCATGGTCTTCAAGAATGCACTCCGTGTCGGTATGCCGATATGGGAGAAAGGTGGTAACATTTCCCAGCTGGGTGGCGAGTTTGTTCTTGGACCAGGGTGAGATTCGGCCGAACCTGGATGTTGCTTTACTGGGTTAGTTCTGATATTTCATTGCAGGATGTCAGCCACGTACGCCCATCGAATGCCTAATGCCCGTTCTCACGCGCCAGTTATGCGGGTTCTCTCTGCCGCTGGCATAGGTTTGCAGTGTGAGAAACTCACGCCGACGACCGACTCTGCTGCGCGGGTGACTCCACCTGTATTGGACGAGGAACAGTGGATGGAAGAACGTCGCCTAAGCCTAGCGAGGATCCGAGAGAGGAAGCTCGCTCGCAGAATGGGGATCGCGTTTCCCAGCACGAATGAGGTTGAGGAACATCAAGCGGTATCCGAGGCACTACCCAAGATCGAGCCTCCTGGCAAGCTGTCCCGATCGGATAGCATTGAGGAAGAGGAGGAGGAGAAGGCGCTTGATGCGGAGCACCGAGAGACGCCGGAAGCGGACCCTGTGAACATGGTCGTCCCGACGTGTGGGCCTGACCACGACGATGACACTCCCCAGTCTAGCTCTACCTCCGAAGACGGAGGGACAGAGAGCACTGTCGTTTCTCGTACGCTGTCGGAATCGAGCTCCGACAGCACGAAAGCTGGAGAGGTTGAGTCTTATACTTTGCGGGATAAAGTATCCATGATGGATCTTGAAGATTCGAGCGTACTAGAGGTTGTAAGTTTGTAGGGGCTGTCAGGTCGCTTTCGATCTTGTTATCCTTTAACTATGCGTATTTAGGCCGTTATAGTCATGACCAGTAATGTCATCACATGCGATTTCTTTCCATTTCCTCGATCCTTGCTTGTCAGTCTCTACTCTCAAATCTCGACAAAGAATGTTATCTCATCTGAGCAGCGTTCCCTCTCGTACGTTCGCGCCAAATATATATTATAATAGTCTATCACTGGTGCTTCTGACGACGTAATCCGCCAAAGAGTCTTTCACTTTGATTCGACTTCTGCCATTACAAATTGATGTCAGCCTAAAAAAAACATACGTACCTGCAGAGAATTGAATATTACAGTAAACGAGCGTGCCGAGATGAAAGTGGGGTACATACATAGTGGATACCTCGAGGAGGATGCCTATTACCCACTGAATGTGGTCGTTCTTGGAGAATCATGCTCGCCAACGGCGGACATCAGTGCTCCGCCGCTTCTTTCAACAAGAACCAGGCATAGTGACTCGCCTCAACAGCTGGGCATGACTCGCCAATATCGATATCGCCGTCCGAGAAGTCCGCACCGGCGTTTGGATTCAACAGCACTTGAAGAGAGATCGTGACTCCCGGCCTCGGACATCTTCCATAGGTTTGTGTCCATACGGCACTAACTTTCCGATGGCTCGTTGGCTCGTTCGGCGTGGGCGCTATGTGCCTGTGCGACCTCAATTTGATCAACTATCTGCCGAACATGGTTAGAAGAGCCGTTCTTACCGCCGCTTTATATACAATATCAAGGGGTCTCCTGTGCCCAGATAGCTCAGTGAGGACTCACCAAGGTACAACGCATCATGCTCGGAGCTTGACAGGAACAGTGACAGGATATTGACTCGGCTATAGCTAGACACTGGTTCTGCCAATCTCCTGGCAATTTAGGTGCTGGCCGAAGGGACCTGACAAGCCTAGTCTAGTGCGATGAAATTGAGCGGCTAGCCCAGTTGCTAGGTGCGCCCGGTGCCTTAGTTTCGTTGATCCGAGATGTCGGTAGCACAGTGCGTTGGTTGACAGGTAACGACCTTGATGCATAGCAATCAGATATGTAGTGGGTCATCCTATTTGATTTATATTTCAGCGGATCGGTTTCAAGGATAAGGATAGGTAGGCGCCTGGAATACTTGATGTACGAAGATCAAACAAACGATCATCTTACACTATCAGTACATCAAACGACTTCCCTGATCCGCTAAGTTGGATGCCAGCTCTTAAGGTCAATCAATCGATGCTCGTGCGGGGATATCGACTGGAAGGTTCCTCTGAATAGCCTTGATCCTGCCTTGCGATCTTGCCCTCTGCCTCGCTTCCCTCTCCATAGCGTTCTTGTATTCCTCCACCTTGAGTATTCCCACCACCTTCCTCGCAGCCTCTACGTCATTACACAAATAGAATGCCTTGATAAACATCTTGAACAACGGCTTCGAGTGTGTCTCGAACGTGACAATGGACGAGAGCTTCGAAAATCCAGAGGAGCCCGATAACTGCGTTTGTTGAGTGCCGAATGGTGGATGCAGCGGCGAGTAATCCGCAGCAGGATATCCACTCCTAACGAGTTGATCAAACAGTCCGCGGAGCCGTGGGGAATCGAATGCTGATCGCCACCTGATCATGACTTTGATCAAGATGTTGGCCGTCACCCTGTCAGGTTGAAAACCGTGATTCTTGACAAGGTCCTCCAATAGCGCGAGAATTTTACGGACACGTCTTCCATTACGGGGTGCGGGCCGTAGGGATACTCCGTGAATCAGGATGTTACCCAAGGCTGTGCATTTCTTGCAGGGGGTTGTAGCTGCTGCGCGAGCAAATACGCGCTTGGCAGCAAGAAAGCGACCAGATCTTAGAAGCTCTTGAAGGGAACGTCCACGTGAAGACCCTGCAGGAGGGTGCTGCCGGAGACGGGAAGATATTCCAAGTGACGCTAGCCCGCGGAGAGGTGTGGTCCGCGTAGGCATTCTGAATGCCCTGGTCTGCATTGCAATTCGACCCGTGAGGATGGACAGAGATCGAAATAGGTTAGGATGTGTGGGTCTGATAACACCGAGGAGTTTGCTAGCAGTATAAAACTGCTTGTGCCGCAATAACATACGGCAATACCGGAAGTAAAACCTGGGTTGAAAATAAATAGGCACTCGTTTGAAGATGGAAAGGACCACAGGCAGTAGCTGGCTGCCTCTACCATGCTGGGACAAAAATACCAAAAGCTGTTCAAGATGTCCACGAAAGTGTTTGGGTGGAATGCATGAATTGTACAAAGTCGCAAGTTCATCAACGATAGTGATTAGAACATCTTGGGGATGATGCATCCGCGGGTTTTCCCTGAAACTATGGGCCATTGCAGAAACGATAATTCCTCGCTCTTCTGTTGAGAATTGATACTGAGTGAGGAATGAGGTGGCTCGGCGAAGCGCCCCACAACGAGCAAAAGACACAGTAAGGGCATGGGCTGTTCTTGCATCAACTTCGGTTCCTTGCTCATGTGTGGTAACGAATAGATTATAGGCAAGTGAAGGATCTATGGGTGCAAGAACTTGCACGGCAGAGAGGAGGACTTGACCCTGCTGCTCTACATCAGGGACAAAATTCTTCAGCCTCACGAACACCATGTCTGAAAGCACACCCTGCACGCGGATTGCTGCCGCAAGGTAATGTGCAATAAGAACCCTTTGCACCGATGTCCGAGTAGCTCCTAGGCAGTCTTCCACGCGGTAAAAGGCCTGAAAATCATTGAACAGGGTCGCATCTGCTAGAATGCTTGCTATCCTTAGGAAAGAGATGGCAGTCCCGCACGCGAAATCCCGAGAAACTTGACGTGAGTCTACGATCGGCAACCACAGTCGGCACAGAGTGCGTGCCGCCGATTTCAAGAGATCTTCCGTGAGGATTTGTTGCATCGGGACCACCGAAGATGAAACTTGTGATAGCTTTTCCAGGGTTGCAAGGCCAAATAAGACCTGCCAGCATAGTGCGATGGGAGGCACTGCATGGTCGCTTGTCCAGTTGATTTTGTCGAGATGAAACACCTCGGGAGAACCACAGATGGAGAGCAAGACAAGCGAATTCCAACGCAGAAAATGCGGATGCGCAGGAGAGAAGATGGACAAGAGGTACGCGAAGGAGTTATATTTGGAGGTGAACCCGAACAGAGTGCCCAAAAGGGTGCGAGCTATTGACGTTGCATCCAATTTGCCATCATTGGAAAGACCGCCCCGAGGGGCAATATCTGAGGTTTTATTTGTGAGCCGGAGAGTACGACTCCAAAGCGCAGCAAGGATGACCTCTTGCGATCGATCCGACAATAATGCCCCGTGTTCGATGACCAGGCGATACAGAAGGCGCTGTAATTGCGAGTGACATACACGGTGGGTGCGTAAGAGATAAGAAAGATCGCGGGCAGCCAAGTCAAGAAGACGGGGATCTTGAGTAGCCATGAGCATTTCAAGGTAGTAAGCGTGTACACCGGGATGACGTGAATGACATCGGATGATGTGGTAGTGTGTACGCGCACGGAGAAAGGCATTGCAACTGTCACCCGATAGGCCTGCAATGTTTTCGTATAGCGACAGGTGTCACCGAGAAGAGAGAACTTACGTTTTGAACCCGAATCACCGTGGACCCGTGCAAGTTCAGCGCACATCAACCAAAACCGATCCGACGCCTGAAGGAGCATTCCCCTTGCTGATTTATATTTGCCTACTTTCAGGACGAAACGCCAGTAGTTTCTGCGCTTAGACAACTTCAGGAAACGTGATGTCAAAGGGACTTTATATATCACAGGTGTGCAAGGATCGATGGATAACGACCCGAACAAGCCAATTAGAAGAGTGAGCATGCTGGAATCCAGCATCCGAAGCTGATCGTCTCTTGACTCTGCACGGTAGTAAAGCGAGCGGAGAGTAGCTGGTGAGTGAACAGGAGGACGGTCCAATGCAACGTCCGGGGATAAAAACTGCCTCAAGTCGTCGACTACGGTTTCGCTACCTTGCAAGCTCCGCACAGAGCCAACACGTATACGGGACCATCTAATAGAACAATATTAGATTTAAAGAGAGAAATAAGGACAACTTGCCTTGTATTACCGCCAAAAGCTCGGACGGTTGACCAACACCATCGCAACATTCCATATCACAAATTGAAATAAACTTGAAATCAGAATAGGACAATGTCACGTGACATCGGTTCCATCCGTCGGAGAACCAACCTTAATTAAAAACTGGCAAGCCATCGACCGACGACCGAACCTTGTAATCAACGAGTCCACAATCTCATATCCGCCTTGAAAAATCCATTGACACCGGAGGTATGTTCTGTAGCTTCACACAATGATATCAGTTCACTCGTCTTCTCAGAGGTCAATCGGGAGGCATCACCAAGTCATAAGATCGAAAATGTAAGTATTGCATATAACGAGTATTGGCACGCATCGACAAATGTATCCAGCCGCTACTCAGAATAATGGGTGCCACTCGCGCGCAAAAGGAGATCTACTTCATCAAATTGAAGGATCTCATCGCTAAACATCGTGCGTGCGCTGCCACTGCTCATCTGAAGCTGTACGAATTTATAGTCACTCAGCTTCTATATTTTTGGTCAATGTCGACAATGTTGGTTCGAACCAGATGCACCAGATTCGTACTGCCCTCCGTGGCAAGGGTGTCGTATTGATGGGGAAAAACACGATGGTCCGCCGAGCCCTTCGCTCTATTCTCTCGGACAACCCTCAGTTCGAGAGGCTCCTCCCTCACGTCAAGGGAAACATCGGCTTCGTGTTTACTTCTTGCGACCTGAAGGAAGTACGTGAAATCATCATTGCCAACAAGGTTGCTGCCCCGGCCCGTGCTGGTGCCTATGCCCCCAAGGATGTCTTCGTCCCTGCCGGTAACACCGGTATGGAACCTGGAAAGACTTCTTTCTTCCAAGCCCTTGGAATTCCCACAAAAATTGCCCGTGGTACCATCGAAATCGTCTCCGACATTCAAGTCGTCACTGCTGGCAGCCGTGTCGGACCGTCAGAGGCTACCCTCTTGAACATGCTGAACATCTCTCCTTTCACCTATGGTATGACTGTAGTTCAGATCTTTGATTCAGGGAACGCCTTTGCTCCTTCGGTTCTTGACATCGACGAGAAGGAACTTATCGACCGATTCTTGTCCGGAATCAAGTCAATTGCTTGCATCTCGCTCGCCCTTCACTACCCAACACTCGTCTCTGTCGTCCATTCCCTTGTCAACTCGTACAAGAACCTTCTTGCTGTTTCCCTGGCGACAGACTATACGTTTGAGGGCTCTGAAAAGGTCAGTTCTACTTTGTTCGTCCACTGTTTATGATGCTTTTTACATACTGAAAATGCTGAATTTCCGCGATGCACTTCATTTTATTACTGATTCTGACCCACATTTGGACGGACTCCTTTCTAACCCTTGTTGCTTAGGTTAAAGAATACTTGGAGAACCCAGAAGCATTCGCCGTTGCTGCTCCTGTTGCCGCAGAGTCCGCTGCTCCAGCTGCCGCTGAGGAGTCCAAGGCTGAAGAGAAGGCAGAGGAGAAAGAAGAATCTGATGATGACATGGTAAGTTCACTCGATGTTGTACTTTGTGCTGTGACTGAGCCATTGTTTAGGGCTTTGGTCTCTTTGACTGATCACGATACGTACGCGATGTACCATGTTCACTGTGTACCACATGTAATGCAGACTAATGACATCATGGTGCAATCTGTGTTGGTCTGATATTTGAACTGTGTGCGAGTCCGAGCCAATGGGTAGTGGCGGCGGGCGGCATCGGATGTACTGGGCGCCGAGTTGCCGGAACTGGACCAAAACTCCAAGTTGAGGTCAGATGCTGTTGCAATAGCGACTGGCACTCTACTTGGAACACGGAAGGCGAAAAAAAACCTGATCAGTGACACGTTCGTTTCGGTTCCGTGTCGGCCTTCCTTACGAGCCACTCGTTCGCTTACCGGGTTCAACCAGTTAGATCCGATAATCTCCCTAATCCGGGTTTTGGATGAATTTCCGTAGACTCCTGGTCTAACTCGTAGCTCTTATAATCCTAAGAACCCATGCCATCCTCACTTTTTCCTCACCTGTCCTTCGACCCCAACTTCGCCGACATGGACGTCAGCCAAGGGACCCATCTCATCGTCGTCTCGAACCGGCTTCCTATTACCATGAACAAGGATGCTTCAGGCCAATACCATTTCAAGATGTCCTCGGGTGGACTTGTGTCCGCCCTCTCCGGGTTCAAGAAGTCGTTGAATTTTACATGGATTGGTTGGCCGGGGTTCTTCATCCCTCCAAAGGATCGCCCCTACGTCGACAAGCGCCTCATGGAGGAATATTCTTGCCAAGCTGTCTACCTCGACGATGATGTCGCCGACCGCCACTATAATGGATTCTCCAACTCCATCCTTTGGCCCTTGTTCCATTACCACCCCGGCGAGATGAATTTCGACGAAGAAAACTGGATGGCCTATCGCCAAGCCAACTTACAGTTCGCTGAGGCCGTCCGCTCACAAATCACCCCTGGTGCGATGGTCTGGGTGCAAGACTATCATCTCATGCTCCTGCCCATGATCCTGCGAGGTCTTGTCGATGGTTCAGCAAGCGGGGACTGGCAGAAGGGCGAGCTGTCCAAGATCACGGAAGGGTTCGAGGAAAGCTTCTCTAACAATACCGAGAAGATTCCGGGCGTCAAAATCGGCTTCTTTTTGCACACCCCTTTCCCCAGCAGCGAAATTTATAGGTGGGCGTCTAGTCCGGTATCCGATCCAAAGGCGCTAACAATTTCAAAGAATCCTTCCCGTCCGCCGCGAGATCCTGCTCGGCATACTCTTTTGTGATCTCATTGGGTTTCATACATATGACTACGCGCGCCACTTCTTATCGTCATGCACGCGTATCCTCGGCTTACCGACGATGCCTAACGGGGTTGAGTTCGATGGGCGCTTGGCACATGTTGGCACGTTTCCCATCGGCATCGAACCTAATTCATTCATCGAGGTAATTTGCCTGCGCACGTCATAAGAAATTTGTCACTAAGCAAACACTGGGCAGAACTTGAAGAAAGACTCGGTGGAATCGCGCATTGCTCAGTTGGAGCAACGATTCGCGGGTGTGAAACTCATCGTTGGTGTTGACCGTCTCGATTACATCAAGGGTGTCCCTCAGAAGCTACACGCGCTCGAGCTTTTCCTCACACAACATCCGGAGTGGATCGGAAAGGTGAGCATAACGGGTGCCCGGGAATCCCGATTTGAACTCAATGCCGCGAAAGGTCGTGTTGGTACAACTTGCCGTTCCGTCCCGTCAAGATGTCGAGGAATATCAGAACTTGAGGTCGACGGTTAACGAACTGGTCGGACGAATCAACGGCCGCTTTGGGACAGTAGAGTTCATGCCTATCCACTTCATGCATAAGAGCTTAGCGTTTGACGAGCTTTGTGCCCTCTATGCCGTCAGTGACGTCTGCCTTGTTTCCTCTACCAGGGATGGAATGAACCTCGTAAGGTTTCCACATGTCATGGCTGAAACAATCGCTGACGCCAACTATGATGCATCAGGTGTCTTACGAGTATATTGCCTGTCAGCAAGCTCGTCAGGGAGTCATGATCATTTCTGAATTCGCGGGAGCTGCACAGAGTCTCAACGGCTCCATCGTCGTCAACCCATGGGATTCCCAGCAGGTTGCAAACGCCATTCATAAAGCCGTCACAATGGATGCCGAGACACGTGCTGAGAACCATCGCAAGCTGTTCAAATACGTCAACAAGTACTCCGCGGCCTTCTGGGGATCCAGCTTTATCAGGGAAATGAGCCGACTGAAACCAGACGGTACGGACAATGAAGGCCAAGCGCATCTTACTCAAAGAAGGGACGAGGAGCCAGGAGGTGACGTGGTAAACGGGCAAGCACTTACCCCACAGGTGGTAAGCCCCACACCATGAAGGCTTCAGGGAAGGTGTGACTTCGCATTATTTAGGGATCAACACGGGCGACGGTATTACATACTAATAGGTCCCCCCGTGCTTCCAGCATATCTATTCGCTGGCTTTTCTATATGATTATTCCTTTTTTGCGCAAGTTCTCGTGATTAGTTGAACTAGATTTCTTTTAGATTGTTTAGACGAAGATATTATTACGCTTCCTGCCATGGTCACTTTCTCTTTGGAACTTCTTCCAATTACCCATGCGGACAATTTGAACTCCGTTCGCTTGCAGGGTCTGCATACGATCAGTACGAAGGTCTTGCGTGGGGGGTGCATGATTCAATTGTTCCTGACCGTGTGGTGGTCGTCCACACATATGGGCGCCACATCATGTTTTCCGGCGACTCGCTCATTCTAGTTGGCAGCGTGCCACTCGGGTGAATCGCACGGAAGCCCTTCAAGCCATGTGCGACACCATGAGTCTACGCAGGCACTGAGTCCAGTTTGGTTCAGTACGTTACCACTCAATGACGGCTCTTCCGTAGCAGGCCCACGCTTACTATCACAGCGAGCCGGCTCCCGCCGACGATCAGAACTAGTCCATGTCTCAAGTTCCGAACGTTGACCAGCCAGTCGCAGGCAACACGGTGTTGCTACAGCCTCTGAGATGCCACGTTGTTTACGCGTCGTCATTGTCCTGCGGCGTCGTTGAGCTGTCGCCAGATGCTGTCCTAGGCAACAAAATTTCCTGCTCGCATGGAAGTCGATGCAACGGAATGTCGGACACGTTTTTTTCCCTTTTTTCTTTCCTTCTCCATTTTATCTCGTTATATCGAAACTGGTTCGGTTTGGACCGCCGTCCGACGCCGTAGACCAGTTCGCGGCACGTATCACGATTCGTCTCATCCCCGCCTGGGTCTTGGCGGAAACTTTCGCCTTGGAGCCTTTGTGGCTTCCAATGGTACTTTCGACGTGATGGACGGCGACCGCCACATTGATCTAGCGCTTGGCATGATACTCAAGCCGTTCCTGAAGAGTCCAAAACCGTGCCATCCGTGTTCTTATTTATTTTTTCCTGCTCGCCTGCAAAAGCTGTGGTATTTTCCAGGGCTTTGGCATATCGATCTGGTTGTTGTGGCAGCCTTCCTTGGTCGTTGTCTGCTCCGCTGCGGTCATTACTTACTGAGTGGGTTAGGCTGGGTCCGTTGTGCGACGTGTACTTGCTTGGAGGGACATGTGGGGCTCTTTCTTCATCGTCATCTGCTGCGTCACGCTCAAAGTGTGTCGCCAGGCTGTACAGTCAGCCTCGCACAAGGGCTCCTCATTGGTTACTGTCGCTCTGCACGACGACACAGACCCTCGTTGATGTTATTTAGGCTGTGTACCCTCGTTCACTGCGGAATGATTGATGCATGCATGGATCACCTATCGAGTAGGTCGTGTTCGGGTCGCACACGCACACACGCAAGACGGTTTCCGAAGCTGCCACTCTGTGCAATGACGGAAGAAATGACGCGGGGAACTCATGTCGTCAGTGTCCGACGTCGAGCGGGGTCCTGTTGGGGCCCTCCAGATCCATACGCGGGGACCGAGTATAGGTGGAGAGGGGTTGAGCACTGGTCTGTTCCTATTTTTTCGCCACTTTACTTGGGAAGGCGGCATACACGTTTCCGGGGCACCAGCGTTGTTCTTTTTTGGTGTAGGGCATTTCCTTGGTCAGCTGAGCAACCTAACACAGGATTGCCCATCATCACGAGGACTCAGAGTTAGTGTCAGTGGGAGAAGCGATGGGTTCCTGTACTCATACATACGTATGGTTGAGTGATATATAGGAGCACTCTATCAGTTCGTTCGAGTAGTGACTACGCGCCCTAAAGAATAAAGCACCTACCTAATAGACGTCCGCATCCGCAAGCCATAGCCTCGAGAGCAAGTGTATCGCCGTGGACATTATGAGGGATCCGGTTTCCATTGGATTTAGTAGTGACAGGGTGATGGGATCAAATGAGCGTCCATTCGCTGCGTGATATGGCGGACCGATTTGATGCGCACTATGGCTCCCGAGGGACAGCGGAAGGAATGATTCCCAATGATCCCCACGATAAGGCAACCCTTGATTGAGAGGACCAGATGGGTTAGTGGGTTGTGCGACGCCCCTTGACCAGGATGTGGGCTTACGGGAACTCCATTAAGCCTTTGTTCTATCCAGGAAGTGAGGTAGGGGGGCACTAAAGGTTGGAAGGTGAACAATTTATTTCCGCCGTAATTGCTCAGCTGGCAAAGTAGATAGAATATTCCACAATCAAGCTTTTTTTTTGTTTGGTTCTGTCGACACAATTATTTGAGCTTCGGGCATGCCTTGGACAACATGGAACATTCTGCGTGGAACGGGCAACACATGCTGTGTGGATTACAGGACCTGCCTTTTATGGAATGCCAAGCCGAGCTAAAGGCGCCTTTGATATTTCGACCGAGCTCGGTCGTCAAGTTGGCTTTGCCATATCAAGGGAAGCGATCGAGGAAAGGGGAGGGGAAGGGGGGTGGCAAGTAGGGACTAGTATGACCTCAGTCAGCCATTTAATAGAGGAAGCTGAAGTGGGTAGGAATGGAAAGCGAACTGAGAGGCACTCGTCACGCATGGTCATCGATAGTGAAAGTCAAAGGCACGTGCAGATTTAATATGACGTAGAAAACGGGGTAGCCGGGCCGCGGTGATCTACAGCCCCCAAAAGGATGTGGGTGGAGGAGGTTGAGCGGGAGAACCGGTTCGTGGCGGTGATGAGAGTGGATGTTTCGAATCGAATATGAGGCTGTGTTAGACATTCCAAAGAGAATGTTCGTCGTTCGTTGTTGTTATATGTCCGTTGGCTCTGTTCTTTCCTAGACTTTCCCCTTTCCCTTTCCCTGGCATGTCGTCGTCCATCCCTGCGATCGTCACCACTGATGCCTCCTCGACGCTCTCCCTCGTAGATTCTCCTCCTCCTCACCGCAACCCCTCCCTCGAGATTTCCCGCTCCCCCTCTCCCTCTCTCACCTTCGTCTCCTCTAGCAACGATGCCCTCTCCCTCCCCCCTCCCTCCCCCACACTCTCTACCCAGTCATCTGTCCATTTCGCGACTTCCCTTGCCCTCAGGGATAACAGACCAGATGAGCGTTCCGGAATGTCTTCTCTCCAGCTCCTCAGCCCATCCGCTATAGACAGGACAGCCCATCGCAGGAAGGCTAGCATAACTACGTTCGCTAGCTCTTTTGACGAGACCGAAGTAGGTCATGGCCCTGCCGAATTCAATCTGCCCCCAATTCGCCGCCCAAAATCGGATGCTACCAGCCTCACCATCACGTCTCATCTTCACCAGGACTCCGATTCCTCTAAATTTAAAGGTCCTTTTTCCGAGGAAAAAAACTCGCCTCCGTCGACGAACCCTGACCCCCATCCTTCTCCTCAAGCACATTCTCCGAATCCTCCACCTCCCGATGACCCGCCACCTGACCTCGGTCCCTTTTCTTTCGACCCGAATCAGCTCGCGAGCCTCTTGGATCCAAAGGATTTCGATGCCCTTCATGCTCTCGGAGGTACCTCCAGCATTCTCAGCGGCCTTGGGACTCACCCTACCCGTGGTTTGGTTCTCGACGCACCCGAACACCCGTCTAATCCCGAGCCCGGTGCCGGCGAAGGCGCTTCTCAGAGGCACGATCGTGTGCACAAGCACTCGGCGACCGCACCAGATCACCCCCAGCATCACCCATCTTCAGCCGCAGGCGGTAATAATGTCCTTGACCCTCACACCGCTTCATTGGCAGACCGTAAGGCTGTATACGGCGAAAATATTCTACCACGACGTCCCACGATGACTCTCCTTGCACTCATGTGGCATGCACTCAAGGACAAGGTCCTAGTATGTCCATCTTGCGTCTTTCCCACCTACATCCTCCTTCATATTCATTCCTAGGTCCTGTTGTCCATAGCTGCTGTGGTGTCGCTGGCACTTGGTCTGTTTCAGGATTTCGGGACTCCCCTTCCCCCAGGCGAGCCGCCCGTCGACTGGGTCGAGGGTGTCGCGATTATCATCGCAATTCTGATTGTCGTAAGTCGTCTCTCTGTTTTATTTGTCTCCCCTCTTCACTCCGACCCAGGTCATCGTTGGTTCTCTTAACGACTGGCAAAAGGAGCGCCAGTTTGAGGCACTCAATCAGAAGAAGGAAGAGCGTACCGTCAAGGTCATTCGTAATGGTAGAGAACATCTCATAGACGTCAAAGTACACTCTCCGTATCATTGGCTACCCTTTTCTGACATTTGTGTCCCGCAGGACGTCGTCGTTGGTGACATTGCCTTATTGGAACCGGGCGAGGTCGTCCCCTGCGACGGAATCTTTATTTCTGGGCACAACCTCAAGTGTGACGAGTCAGCGGCAACCGGCGAGGCGGATGCTATTAAAAAAGCACCGTATTCGGCTTGTCTGGCACTCAAGCAGGCACACGACAGCGCGCGTCTCCGAGATGAGGGTTCTGTCGGAGGGGATTACAAGCATTCGTTACCCAGTCTAGCTCATGTGGACTGTTTCGTCATCAGCGGTAGCAAGGTGTTGGAAGGTGTCGGCAAGTATGTCGTCGTCGCAGTTGGCACAAAAAGTTTCAATGGGCGTATCATGATGGGTGAGAGAAATCTGTCCCTTTGCACCTTCGGGGCTAATATCACACCAGCCTTGCGGACCGAATCTGAGAACACCCCGTTACAAGTGAAGCTGAATGTCATCGCCGAACTCATTGCAAAGGCTGGGATCATAGCAGGCGCAGTTCTGTTTAGTGCTCTCATGATCCGTTTCTTCGTCCAGTTGGGGACGAACAACCCTGCGAGGTCAATCTTTGCTTCTGCTTTGCTTCTAATTTTAACTTTAAACTTATCCAGAACCGCAAATCAGAAAGGCATGGCTTTTGTGCAGATTCTTATCATCTCCGTTACCCTCGTCGTGATTGCTGTTCCAGAAGGCTAGTCAAGTCCACTGCCACTGACTATCTCCGACTAACCTTTTCTGAAGGCCTTCCTCTTGCTGTCACAATTGCACTCGCGTTTGCTACACGCCGCATGACGAAGGAGAATTTACTTGTCCGTGTACTCGGTTCATGCGAGACTATGGCGAACGCGTCCGTTATATGCACGGACAAGACCGGTACTCTCACACAAAATGTCATGACCGTCGTGGCAGGATCCATCGGCATTCATGCCAAGTTCGCACGCCAGTTACAGCATAATCAATCCAGGACAAATGTAGGAGATGAGCATCGCTGCGGTAGTACCGATTCTGGGATTTCCAGTTACCACCAGGATTTCTCCGTCGACCAGAACCAAATCAACACCGCCCTTTCCCCTCAACTGCGAAAACTCTTCAACGCGGCCATCGCTACAAACACGACTGCCTTTGAAGATGTAGATCCGGAGACTGGCCGTACGGTCTTCATTGGCAGCAAGACAGAGATTGCGCTCCTGCACTTTGCCAAGGAACTCAATTGGTCAAATCACAAAGAAATTCGAGATGCGGCTAACATTATCCAAATGTTTCCTTTTTCGAGCGAACGCAAAGCCATGGGCGTCGTCGTCAAATTGGACGATGGGTCACATCGACTTTATGTAAAGGGGGCCAGCGAGATTCTCACGAAACTGTGCACTCGTCACGTCGTTGTTTCGCCGTCCGCGAATCAAGTAGGCGACGAGAACACTGTCGTGGAGACCGCCGAAATCGACACGTACGCTGAAGTGAACGTTTCCCGGACGATCATATTTTACGCCAATCAATCTCTCCGAACTCTCGCCATCTGCTATCGTGACTTTACTACTTGGCCTCCTCCCAGCGTGAACCAGTGTGTGGAGGAAGACGTATGTTGACCACTATTGCCCCTGCTCGTCTCCTGATCATTATTTAGATACCGTATGAAGACCTTACCCGCGAGCTCACACTCATCGGTATTGTTGGCATAGAAGATCCCCTACGCGATGGTGTGCGACAAGCTGTCGCAGATTGTCAGAAAGCTGGTGTTGCCGTCAAGATGTGCACTGGTGATAACGTCCTCACTGCTCGCTCGATTGCCTCCCAGTGTGGAATTTTCACTGCCGGCGGTATTATCATGGAAGGGCCAGTCTTCCGGCAGCTGAGCAATGTAGAGATGCTCGAAGTCCTGCCAAGACTTCAAGTCCTGGCCCGTTCCTCCCCGGAAGACAAGAAAATTCTGGTTGAAAAGCTCCGTCATATCGGTGAGATCGTTGCGGTGACTGGTGATGGCACCAACGATGGGCCCGCGCTCAAGACTGCGCATGTCGGCTTTTCGATGGGCATTGCTGGCACTGAAGTGGCCAAAGATGCTTCCGACGTTATCCTAATGGATGACAATTTCTCCTCCATTGTCAAAGCCATCATGTGGGGCCGTTGCGTCAATGATGCCGTTAGGAAATTTCTGCAGTTCCAGCTCTCTACCAACGTGACCGCCGTTGTCGTGACGTCTCTGACGGCCATCATTTCGCCCTCTGAAACTTCCGCTTTATCGGCTGTGCAATTGCTTTGGATCAACCTCATTCGCCGCTCTCGCCCTGGCTACCGATCCTGCGTCTCCGGTCCTTCTTGACAGAAAGCCAGACAAGCTCACTTCTCCTCTGTTCACTGTCAATATGTACAAGCAAATAATTTTGCAATCGGCATATCAGATTGCCATCACGCTGGTCTTCCACTTCTGTGGTCTCCAAATCCTTGGTCTTGAGGATACTTCGGCGAACGATACAGTCGTGCAGACCGTGGTGTTCAACATTTTCGTGTTTGCACAGATTTTTAATTCTTGCAATTCGAGACGGCTCGATCGCAAGCTCAACATCTTCGAGGGCGTCCTGAAAAATAGGTACTTCATCGTGATCACACTTATCGGTAGCTTGCTATCCCGCGTCTTTGCGATAGCAGTGTTTAATAATTATTTTTCCGGCAGAAATCGTGGTCCAAGTCCTGGTAGTGTTCATCGGCGGTGCCGCCTTCCAGGTCACACGGATTGGGGGTCCAGAATGGGGTATCTCGCTTGCTCTCGGTGTCGTTTCAATTCCGTTGGGTGCTCTCATTCGCCTTTTGCCCAATAAGCCCTTTGAACGCCTGCTCGTCTTCTTGAGGCTTATCCCGAGCCCAGCTGGACTGCCTACTATTAAACCGGACGCAGAATGGAACGAAGCCATTGAACTTGTTCGCGACAATTTGGCGACTTTTGCGAATCTCCGCGGCGGCCGTCTGCGTTCGTCTTCATTTGTGTGGAAGAGTCGTTCAGCACGTGTTCAGGATGAACGCAAAGTTCATTTGTTCGTGGTGTCCTCGTGTATCCCGTCTACTTACTAACGGTTCAAAAGGTCTTCAATCATGACCATGGTCCCGACTTTGATAGCATCTTCTATCGGTGCAGGCTGGGCACCGCATACGCATGGCACGCTTTCAGACCCAGCAAGGTATGACCCCTCAAGGTCATCAGCGGCACTCTGGGAGGGCCGGTTCCAGATTCACCCCGATACGAAACCAGACGACCCGATTTTACAGAAGTGGGGCGGTAAAGGTCGCATGCGGTCCTCACCACCACCCGTCTGACAGCCGCTGTGCAGCGTCAGTACGTTTCGCGCACTGGTGTGCACTCACGCATTATCATGAACGATTGCGACATTACTCATACGACCTAGACCACTCAAGGTTACCACGATGCGACGCAATCATGGGGGAGCGTCGTTTGTTACGACGACATTGATATGGACAAGTTTCTTTCTTTTTTCTTTACATGTGGGTTTTGCTTGAGGCCTTTTTTTCGCACATATTTTATCCATTATCATAAAGCCTGGCTCGCTCCTAGTAACTTTATTTACCTCTGCAATAGACACTCGCACCCCGGAGGTACGCGATCGGCGGTGGGCATCTGCATACGAGTAGTTTATTACAATCTCATGGGTTCACGACGCATCACTACATACATACTACATACATACATGAGCTGAACTGAGCTGTATCATATTACATTCCTATTAAACTGAATGACGATGCATTTTTGGGTAGTCTTACAATGAAACAGGTATCGGGACTAGTGTCCTGAGCGTCAGGGACAGCACCCAGTAAGCGCATGCAGTCAACTCAGTAACGACGGCTCGAGCATAGTTCGTCCTTTTTCAGTAAATTACTATAAGAATAGCAGGATCTTGTTTCTTTTTTTTGGTCATACCAGTACGTACATCGCAGGGATTGTGGAGGGTACGTAATAATGCCATGCCCTTGTTGAATTCTACCCCTTCCCCATAACCGGGACTTTGCACCCCCCTCCGGGACAGGAGCTCGAGTTGCTAGGTATGGTCGCTGCAAGGTGGACATGGACACAAGATAGGAGGCAGTGCCTCTCTTCTTTCACACCGATCGTGGTACATAATGACATGTGAGTTCGGACTGTTTTGTAGATCAAAGAGCCAAAATAGCGACCCGATATCACCATCATGCTATTTTTAAAATTTACTTGTAATATCCGACAACTTGCCACAGCTTCAATGAACGAATCCACGCGCCGTTTTCCATTTTCAGCAAACCATGGGATCAGAACGGGGTGGCGGCTTGTTTGGTCGACAGCGGATGGATGCAGAGGATGGGTTATATTGTATATCTAAATAATCATTCTGTCGAGCCCGTGTCGTAGCGTGCGTATGGATGTGAAAATGTTGAGAGAAGAGAGAGAGAGAGAGACCGTATCAAATCGCGCAAGAGAGGGGGGTGTCGTAGGTCCAGTGAATTACGCGGTGTTCAGGTGGGTGCGGTGGAGAGAGATCGCACGAAGTGCGTTGCCGAGGAAATTGGTACAACATCATCGTCGCGTAGGCTATAAAAAAAGGGTAATCGAGGCCGTCAAGGTAGGTCGCTTGTGATGGGACGTCAATAGCGCACGAGAGAGAGGAAGCAAGGACGACGAGACTCACGTCCTCGGCCGCATAAAACGCTGTAGAAAAAAATGAAGGAAAAGAAAACTACAACTCTTTTACAGGTGGGGGCGCGACCCAGTGTCTCAGGGGGCGGTCGTGGTCACCGTGCCCCCAGAGGTAATACGATGCTCGTTGTTGTATTACGAAGAGCTGAGAGGGGAGGATAAGGCAGATGCCTCTGAAGAGGAGAAAGGCTAGGAGAGAGAGGACTGAAACTAAGACGGCGATAAATGGGGGATGGTCAACGACGATGAAACGTATTTTGCGCACAAAAGATGAGTTTTTCCCAAGGCTCCAAGGCATTTATGGCAAACGTGGTCTCAATCATCAGCTTGCGTCTCCAGATGTAGTTTCGTATGCGACCGGAATCACGCATCGTGATGGGAGTTGATGGACTTTGGGCAGTTGGACGGGAGAAGCACAGGGCTGTGAGAGAGCAGCGTGAGTTTCGGGGGAGGGTAATTTATTCAATCACGTGACTTTCACGTCCGTCCGTAGTTAAAGTAAGTATACGAGCGCTACATAGAAATGGTATTATGCTGCAACATCCACCTGGATATCTGCAATGCTGTTTATTGTCCTGTCATTCAGATCCTATCGCAAGGGTGGCACAAAAAACTCACAGCGGTCTCATAGCTCCTGCGGCCATGGGTCTACGAAAAATCGCAGTAATCGATCGTCTCCATCCTGGCCCCACAGGTAGTACGCCACCCGTTGACGCATGATGGAAATGTGTTCCGGCAGGTATTGGTATAGACCAGAGATAACAAGCAGCGCAAAAAATGTGAAAACCAATACTGAAATTTATCCGTAAGGATTCGGGTGTGACAAAGCCTAGAGATTTTACTCACTGGAAACAAGCTTTTCCCAAGGTTCCAACATAGAAAACGCAAGGGTGGCCTCGAACTTGATCCGCTGGCGCGAGAGGTAGTTGCCCAACATTCTTATATCAGGTCAGGTTTCTGAACGATGTCGATGGTTAGGGTAGAGTGACCTCAAGAATAGCGGTTGGTAGGTGAAATCGACGTGGACGAAGGCTCCTTCCTGCCTGCGCGGGATTACGCGGGTTGAGTGTGCGCCAAGACCAAGAACGACTTTTCAGCAGCACGTGACGTCCTTGCAGCAACGTCCCTTCTTTTCTGGATAAGTCTCGTATTCACTATCATTGATCCAACTTTCATGAGAAATCTACGATCCTCTTTGAAACGTGTGCATGAATTTGGTCGATCCTACATGATCTGATCCAACGGTCAGAGCTATATCCTCCGCATCGTATGATGTGTCGGAGTTGCGCTGTCATTTGGCGTTCACCCCGCCTCACAAGCCGGTAAAATATTTGCTTGCTCAGGTTTGAATAAACCCTCGGCGAGCTTTTCAATGGACCAGATATACACCAGGCAAGGATCTGCTCAGCTATCTGTACTAGATGGGATAGTTTCATCAGTCGCGAAAACATTCCGTGATGGATACATCCCTTCACAGGTGTGCTTGAAAACACACCAGAGCTTCCAGCTTCGATTTGTGAGTCACAAGCATCTTTCGTAGAATATCATGATGACCAGGTCATGATTCAAGTTACGTCACGGCATATGTCTTAAATCGTCTTGCCTCAGCGGAACGCCAAAGGATTTTGAATTCCCAAAGTACTGTTCGCTTGATCCGAGGAATTGCTGTTTCCACTCAGGGAACCTCTCTCATCAGGGGACATATAATCCTGGATTGGGGGTTGATCAGGGGATGATAATCTACCGTTATCATTCCCTCACCAGTTCCCTGATGGGCCTAGCGAAGCCATGATGGAGTCACGTCTCGGCGATAAGGTTATAGATGGCCAGCTGGCTGATAATACGCATCTTGGTGCACCACCTCGACCACCCCCATGGAGTACCAGCCTACTCTCTCTCTCAACGATACCCCGCCAGATCACTCATCGACCACCAACGCTGGCACTGGGCCACTAGTTGATGTTCGCGCAATCAAGAGGGCGCGCGATCGGAGGCTTCGTGCCCTGGCGTTAGTCCCCTCTCTGTAACTTGCTGGTGTCACCTCCCTGACTCTCTTCGCAGAAAAAACTTCGGGCACATTCCCGGTATCCCCATCTTCAGCCTCTGGAATACCCGGTAGGCACTAGCAATCTTTTATATCGACGACTTTGTCACGTCATACAACAGTCTGGAGTGCTCAGATACTGCAGTTCACCGTCCGACTGTAGCCGGTATAGATGGAAGCCAAAGAGACGGCACGTATTCCCTTGCCATAAGTAATTCGTACAAGGACAACGAAGATGGAGGGGATATTATGTACGAGCATTTTTTTCACTTTCACAAGATGCTGGTTGCTAGCATCTGACTATCCACAGTATCTATACGGGCGCAGGTGGCAGGAAGAAGTGGTCCGACGCCATTCCCCCCAAACGTGTACGCCTCAGCTTGAACGCAATCTTGCTGGTCTGCAGCTGAGGCACGTTCCCTTAGCTTCGTATTGGTCCACAGGTATTGGACCAATCCTGGAACGAGTGTCGAAACGGGGCACTGTTAGTGCGTAACACGACTCCGCTGTGTTTAATATCTTGTTTAATTTTCATTTGTAGACATCACTTGAAACTGGAAATCAAATTAGAGTCGTTCGTTCCTGGAGATCTAGCTCACAATATGCTCCTCTTAAGGGGTATCGTTATGATGGACTGTATAGAGTCGCTGCGGTACGCTTTAACGAGCATTCATCTATTGTTTTGTATCACTTTATCTTCAGTGTTGGACGGCTAAAGGCCACAATGGAAAGGACATTTGTCGTTGCAGATTAGAGGTAATATATCATCCGTCACTTGACACTTCTAGCTAACAGATTGGACTAGCGCTTACCTGATCAACCCCCGATTCCATTGCGGCCAATCACCATATCTACTAGAAAGAGACAGTGCACCTCCTATCACCACACACCCATGACCGATACCGAACCTAACACTGGAGATATTGGGTTTAATCCATCTCCCGCTAGTTCGTCGATGATCGGTGGAGAGTCATCTGTGGGATTCTCCGATTCGAACCCGCCACAACAGCGAGCAGCGTCCGAGGCTTCCACTCTGGTCGACTTTAACATGGGTGAACTTGCAGACCAAGATACGAAAGCCTCACCGCAGCCGCCTCCTGAGCGCTGTGCTCCATATGCTGCTGGTCAACCAAGATACAGATGGGACCCATGTAGAAACGAACTGGTGAGGATTCAAGATCCTCAGCCGATACCAGAAGATCTTGTTGCTGCAGATGAGGAACTAGGAGATATCTCCATTGCAGACGATGAAGTAGATGAGCAAGGGTTGAAGACGACGGTGACGCAACAGCTGTTCTGGGGGGGATAAGATTGTCGAACCTAAATAGTATTGTAAAGTAGTGCAAGTGAAAGTACAACCTTTTTCGGGAACTGCGGAAGCTGTGCAGCCGTAGTATTCGCCTTACTCCTCCGCACAGAACAACCGCCGCGCTATGGGCATCTTGTTCTCCATACCTCTCGCCGGTACGCTAGGGACGATAGCCACATCATGTCTTGGTGGTGTGGCCTTTTGTTTCACCAGCACCGCAGGTAAGTTCGTCGGAATGCCACAGTGCAAGATCGGCGCACTCACTCGGCTCAATAGCCTCCATGTTCTGCAAGTCTTGCAATTGCAATTCGTCTATTGCTACTAGAATTGGGTTTGCGGCAAGCATTCACCATATTTCTTCCAGTTTTTGACCTCATAACTTTCGTCTAGATCATATTCATACTCAATTCACTTTTGGCATGGCTCATGAAGACGCCTTTCGCCATACGCAAGATTGAAGAGTGGAGCTACGACTATATAAAGATGGAGTGTGAGGAAGGCAAGTGCTATGGTGTGCTCGCGGTACGTTTTGTTTGTCCTCGGCTCCAGTCGTTCTTTAATGATGCCGCGTCTAGGTTCATCGAGTCTGCTTTGCATTGTTCCTCTTCCATACTCTTCTGAGTCTATCCCTCATCGGTGTTACGGAGTCCAGAGATAAACGTGCAGCAATACAGAATGGGTAAGATGGTTTATCTACCTTGACGGCCATTCGTTCACGCGTTTCAGCTGGTGGGGCCCCAAGGTTCTGCTCTGGTTCTTGTTGGTAATCGTCACCTTTTTTATTCCGAACGGCTTCTTCATCTTCTGGGGGGACTACATCGCCATCATTGGCGCGACCATCTTTATCCTGCTTGGTCTTGTTCTATTGGTCGACTTTGCCCACTCTTGGTCGGAGACCTGTCTGGAAAACTGGGAGAAGTACGAGTCCACTCTTTGGCAATGGATCCTCGTCGGCTCTACTGCAGTGATGTATATCACGACCATCACTCTTACGGGCGTTCTCTACGGATACTTTACTGGCTCTGGATGCACCCTCAATCGTTTCTTCGTATCGTTTAATCTTGCCCTCTGTATCCTCATCACCATCGTGTCCATCTACCCAGCGATACAAGAAGCGAACCCAAGGTCTGGTCTCGCTCAGTCTGGCATGGTGGCCGCTTATTGCACGTATCTCGTCACGTCGGCCGTGACCAATCATGCACACGATTCTTGCAATCCGCTTACGCGTTCGAGTACGACTGGGACGACAGCAGTTGTCCTTGGCGCTGTTTTCACGTTCCTTGCGATCGCCTATTCCACTAGTCGTGCGGCTACACAGAGCCGAGCGTTGGTGGGAGGAGGGAAGAAGGATGGTGCCTTGCAGCTGCCTATCGACGATGGGACGCAATCCGAGTTGGGGGTGGTGACCACGCAACCGGGGCGCACTGAAACCCCCAGGTATCAAGCATTGTTGGCCGCGGTACAAGCAGGGTATGATTACATTTCCCATTAAGCAAAGTCAAGACATTTGACTCTCAAAATTCTAGCGCTATCCCCGAGTCCGCGCTGTACGAGGAAGAAGAGGAAGAGGAAGACTTTGGAGAGTCCAAGGACGACGAGCGTTCTGGTACTCGCTACAATGTAAGGTTGTTCTTTCTCGCGTCGCCGCGCACTGCTGAGTACCTGTGTAGTACGCTTGGTTCCATGTCATCTTTGCTTTAGGGACAATGTATGTTGCGATGCTGCTCACGGATTGGTCAGTCACCACCTTGTCTGTGCATGCTTATCCTAACCCCTCGTTTTCCGCCCGCAGGAATGTGGTGTCGACCGAACAGAGTGGCATCGAATCCGAGGAGATCGTCTACATCGGACGCTCCGAGACAGCAATGTGGATGCGCGTCGTCAGCAGCTGGGTTTGCATGCTCCTTTACATGTGGAGTTTGCTTGCCCCGCTCCTTATGCCGGACCGGTGAGTGCGAGTTTCTCTTTCGTTCATGGGCAACACGTTGATTGCCGGGCCAGGTTCGGAAACTACTGATAATTATGACCACTTTTGTCTATGTATTATTTTACACTCGGGGAGATGATTTCCAGAGTATCGTATTATTTGAATTGTCGTATATATGAGCGTGCAAAGAGGTCACTGGCGTTGGAGTGCGTTCATGTGTTATGCTGCGACAGTTGCAAGGGCCTTGCGGAGTGAGCGCATGCACACAGATATGAAAGTCTTGAGTGCGGTTGCGCATAGAATCCGAGTAGTGATTGGAAGCAGGTCTCTGTTATTACAAAAAGCGTTCTTTTACACGTGTATGGGGGTTCCCTTCCAACAGTGTGGTTTCGTGTGTGTTGTCAACGTGTTGTTATCTGTGCTGCCAGTTGCACAGTAAAGTCAAAATGAATCATGTTGGATACGATACAGTCCCAAGTATCAGCGCAGGACCATGGGACATCGTCACATAAATATATCAGACGACAGGTCATGATATTGGCCACTGGAATTACCTTCTTCTATTCGAGAAGGTGGGCAACGGGCTATGCATTAATATGCTACGCACATGATCCAACCGTGCTCTCATCCTTGTGTTGTCGAGCGCAGAACGCCGTTCTGGATCTTGAACTCACACCACGTTCCTGATCGCTGGATCGAGTTCGATTGAGAAAAGTAAAGCAATTTAGCCAAACAACAGGAAAACTCACCGTTGACCGTGATTTGAGTATCTCGGCCAGGTGAATCGATTCACCGCTCGCTGTATCCTTATACTTGGCCAGCCAGATGGTGCAGTCCGTGAGAAAGGTAAACGATGGGCCCAGAGCTGGTTTCCTTGTCGTCGACGAGGACACAGGCAAGGAATTGTTATTGTGGATGTGAGAGGCGGACGTATTGTTTACGATCTCCGAGGAGTTAAATAACGTCGGGTAGAATGCATTGACACTCACGAGGAATGTCAAATGATACGATCGAGCCATGCTGCGAAGATGCCGCATAAAGTCGGTCATGACTGCGTGTCCATGGGATGATACGGCAGAAAGAGACGATGCCAGAAGTGGAGTAATTGTATCGATGATAACTAGACGGACCCCAGAACGACGCGACGCATTGGTCTGACGCCCTTGGGTCAACTGCATCATGAGGCAATCGAGCGTACATGTTGTAAGAGACGATTCAAGCTCTTCAAGAAGAACGAATGCGGCCTCGACGTTGAGCACGAGCGAGACTTGGAGTCGCTCTAGCACTGTGGAAGATCCCCCCACCTAGTCCTCTCAGCCAATCTGAGCGAATGGAAACCGTGGTCATACCTCTCCGTATAAATGCTGGGCTACCTGGCGAGTTCGCTCTGCGGAAAAGTCCCCAGTGGTATCCATCCACAGCACAGAGGTCCCCCTGTTCCCTGCTAGTAATCGCAGAGCAATCTGCAACACGAGTGACTGGCGTCCGAGTCGTGAGGAACACGATAAAAAAACATCGCGTGCGACTTCGTACCGTCTTTCCAGACCCCTTGTCCCCCGAGACTTCGAAGACGCGACCGTTTCCAAAACCATTGACCAACGCGTCGAGTTCGTCTACGCCACAAGAAAGGTCTTCGCGTTGCCTTTGGAGTTCCCCTGCATAGAGCGCGTCTCCTGGAATGCCGCGAACGGACGCGCTCTCGGTGACCAAAGCGATGCATGTTTTGAGATCTGCGAGGCTGATCACGCCTGATGGGAGTCTTTGCAGAATGTCGATGGGTGTCCCGGAAAACAGAAATTCGGTGTCTGTTCTAATTCCACAGGCTTCAAGAGCGGCGACGAGGTCGCGTGGGATGGTAGGGATCAAAGATTGGAGTCGCATCAAAGTAACTTCCGAGTCACCTAGTAAAGTACACGATTTCTAACTGTTTCAGCCCGTTTCCTAGATCACAACTTCGACCATAGCCTTTGGTTTTCCCGTCCAGTGGGCGACAAGTTTCCCTTATGATTGGCTTCATCGGCTTTTCTAAAGGGTGTCGACAACGCGCGCTCTTTTCTTTCGCTTTCAATCACAGCCCTCAGTCTTCTCAATGCTTCATGCGCCATCTCTTCCGAGAGCAACGAAAACGAGAGCCGCACATATGCAGACTTCTCCCCGCTCGGAAGGGCGCATGATCCCGGGAGCACCAACACCCCGTTCTGGATCCCATTGGACACGAGTTTCTCAGTGTCGCTTTCCGCACTGCCATTGGGGTCCGGCAAGAGCTTTACCCAGAAGAATAGTCCAGATTCTGGTTTGTTCCATTCGGCCACGTCCCCTAGATGCTCTTTCAGCGCCTTATCGAATCTGTCCCGCTTAGTCCTATAGATGCTGGACACATTTCGCGTAAACGTTTCAAAACCGTCATACCCCCATCGTTTGACGAGAGCAAGCATCATGGCTTGTGTCACCGACGAAGGGTGCAAGTTCGACGAGCCGGTCTATCCAATCCGGGTAAATTATCATTCGCGGCAAATCATGAAATCAGGACTCGCCTGAACAATAATGGCGTCGATGATGACTTTAGGGCCTGAAGCCCAACCAAAACGCATCCCCGGCGATATAATCTTGGATAAACTGTCAAAGCGAAGTACTCTGCCAACTTCCGGGAGCTCAAGTTCGAGTTGGAAGTAAGAAGGCGGGCGCTCGTCGTCCCGGTAGTACAGCCAATAATACGGATCATCTGATAGGACGGTTGGACTCATCGTGTTTCATCCGAGGCAAAACAGACGCACCCTCCAAAATCAGAAAGTCATGCTCCCTTGCCAGGGCCAGGATTTCTCTACGTCTTTGCGTCGTCGTCGTCGTGCCACTAGGATTGCCGCCGTACTGCAACGCGATGTTTGAGGGTTATGACCAACGATCTATGGATAGCTCACAGGCACAGTGTAGAGCAACTTCGGCTTGGGCTTTCTCCTAGGCCAGTTCTCAAGGGTTTTCCTCAATGATGCAGGGTTAAGTCCCATGGGGTCAGTCTCAACCTCTATCATTATGAGACACGTCAAATGCACTTGCATCCATGTTGAATCTCACTTACCAATCTGTTCGCAGTGCAAACTTGCAAATATGGGTATTATTCCACTGTGTTTCATGTGGTATCAGCGCTTTTCCAAGTACGCTGTGTTACACCTACGGATATGCGGGATTCTCAATGAGGACCGAATCCCCATGATTTACAAGCATCATGATGGCCTTTGGGCACATCCAGACTCTGTATTAATCTAACCATTCTCGAACCAACTGTATCGCCCACCTTAAACGCCAGATCCTGTGATCCAACCCCCACCACTACCGTCCATCCTTCGCATTCTCTTCGTTTGTGCAGACGTTCTTGAAGCCCCATGACCCATTCCATTGCTCTAGGCAAACCATCTGAAGCTGTGTACTGTAATGCCTCTTTGAGCGTTGAAGAAGTCAACGTAGCTTCAATCTCTTTCGAAGGATCTTTGGGCGAGGTAGCAGAGAAGGATATGGAAGTAAATGGGAACAAATTTTCGTCCGGTTTCCCTGCGAACAAGGATAACAATCCAGGAGTGCTTTCCAAGGGAAATAGGGCTCGAACTTGAATGCCGGATTGTCATCAATATGATCTCAGTCAGTCTGTTGCCACTCAAGATATCGAGAAACCCACTTGCGCTCAATTTGAGATCGCTGGCGACTTTGGATAAGAATCGGTTGTAATACTCTGTAGGGAGGTACTTGATCTCTTTCGATCGCTCTCCTACCGTTGCAGGACCGGACATTATGGTGAGTCTTCGCTGGGAGGTGTATGCAGAATTTTACGCAAGACCATGCAGCCTGTGTGCCAACTTAAATAGGCCTCGTCCCACGTACATTGAATAGACGTGTGCCTGCTCGCTTGCCGCCTGGGCTTGTGATCTGGTGGTTATGCACATTCTAGGTAATGTTATCCCGAGACATACAAGGTTCCTATTCTTATCTCTGCCCACTTGTGAGTCAACAAAACGTAAGAGAACTCAGGCCATAGCTAGGCCCTCAAATTCTACACGTGTTACGTGCGTCACCACTTGACGTGTCTGTGGTCGGGGTCTGGAGGCTAAACGTCATAAACGAGCATCACTCCTATTTCATGTTCATTGATCTTGGTCTCAGACCCTTAGCCACAGGTTCCAGTCCGTCTGATCTGTGAATCAGACCCTTTGCGTGAGTGTTTTATCAAGGACAATTGAATTTCGCGCGTCTAATATAAATCTGGTCCCATCAGGATGACGTCCCAAGGAACGGAAAGTTCAACAGTTGTCACGTTTCTTATTCCGCAAGAAGCTGACAAAGCTGAGGACCAGCAAAATCAACTAAACGATACTGGGCCGTCAATCAACTTGAAGGTTGAGATTCGAGTCACTTAGAACGGCATGCAGTCCATATAACTCATACATTCTTCTTGCCCTTCTACAAATTAGAAATCGCTTTGACAGCCAGCCTATATATAGTTCTAAGGTCGAATCCTCGTCTTCTTCGACAGCTAGCGATTTTCCCTACGCGTCCGTTTTTAGAACGCGTGGAATTTCTTTGGTTTTTTCCCCTGATTTTGCTTTGCGATATCGTCGATGCCTGCTCTTCTCTTTCGCTTATGACCACGGCTCTCAGTCTCCTTAGTGCTTCATGTGTCATCTCTTCCGGTAACAGCGAAAAGGAGAGCCTGACATGTGCAGACTTCCGTCCGTTTGGAAGAGAGGTTGTTCCCAGGAGCACCAAGATACCATGCTGAACCCTTTTGGCCAAGAGTTTTTCGGTGTCAATTTCCCCATCGCACCCGGGGCCTAGAAGGAGCTTTACCCTATTGGATCATCCACATATCAGAACATTGTCACCTTTGCTCCACCGACACAAAATAAAAGATGGGAATTGCAGACACACCAAAAAGTATATCCCAGATTCCGGTTGGTTCCATTCTGCCACATCTCCAAGATGCTCTTGTAACGCCTTTTCGAACACGTCCCGTTTCGCCTTATAGATGTTGGACACGTTTCGTGTAAAGGTATCAAAGCCATCATAGCCCCACTGTTTGACGAGCTCAAATATCATCATTTGTATCAATGATGAAGGTTGCAAGTTTGACGAGGCAGTCTATCGTTTCCCGGTCCATCCAAGTAAATCATCATTCCGGGTAATGTTTGAAAGTAGTCTCACTTGAACATTAATAGCATCGATGAGGGCTTTTGGACCCGACGCCCAACCGAAACGCACCTCGCTGATATAATCTTGGAGAAACTGTCGAAGCGGAGCACTCTGCCAACCTCAGGTAACTCAAGCTCGAGTTGGAAGTAAGAAAGCGGGCGTTCGTCGTCCCGGTAATACAACCAATAATATGGGTCATCTAGATGGCTGCTTGGACTCATCGTGTTTCGACCGAGGAAAAATAGGCACGCACCCTCAAAAATGAGGAATTCGTACTGCCTCGCCAAAGCAAGTATTTCTCTACGTCTTTGCGTGGTCGTCGTCAGGCCACTGGGATTACCACCATACTAGAACATGGTGTTGAAGCACGATCCATTCATGCATGAATACCTAACTCACAGGCACAGTGTACAACAGCTTCGGCTTCGTCTTTCCCACAGGCCAGTGCTCGAGGGTTTTCCTCAATGACGCAGGGTCAAGTCCCATGGGGTCAGTCTCGAGTTCTATCATTATGAGACACTGTCAAAAGTGCTTTGCATCTATATTATACGTTCACTTACCGATCTGTTCGTAGTGCAAACTTGTGAAGACGGGTATCAATCCACTGTGTTTTAATATGGTATGAATGTCACTTGTTGTGTAAGTGATGCTACACCCACGGATATGCGGGACTCTCGATGAGGATTGGATCCCCGTGATCCAAGGGCGCCATAATAGCCTACAGGCCAATCTGGGTTCCAATCCAACTACTTTGCTGAATCAATTATAATGCCCACCTTATATTCTAGATCCTGCGATCCTGCTCCTACCGTTACAGACCACCCTTCGTTATGTTTTCGCTCGTGGAGATGCTCTTGAAGTCCCATGATCCATTCCTTTACTCTTGGAACGCCATATGTTTGCGAGTACTGCAACGCCTCCTTTAGTGCTGAAGAAGTAAATGTAACTTTGATATCTTTCGAAGGGTCATTTGGTGAAGTAGCAGAGAAGGCGATGGAAGTAAATGGGAACACATCTTCGGTCGGTTTCCCTGCAAACAAGGATAACATCCCAGGGGCGCTTCCTAAGGGAAATAGGGCCCGGACTTGAGCACCGGATTGTTTCCGTTTCAAACGCGACGCAATCTCCGTCAGTCGGTCAATCGCATTGAAAAAATTAGTGAACTTACTTGCGTTCATTTTGAGATCGCTCGTGACCTTGGAGAGGAAGCGATTGTAGTACTCTGCAGGTAGGTACTTGACCTGTTGTGGTTTGTCCCTGTTCATTCCGCCGCTAGTATGAGGAATGGTATTCCCACACGGGTCTTCTACCATAGCAGGTCCTGACACTACTTATGGGTTCTTCACAACGAAATGACTCGAGGGGAGCGTACGTAGAACTTACTCGAAACTCAGCAGATAGGCAAATTTCGCTCCATGTGCTGCGGACCGGAACTGGTCTAGTCTTGGATGCAAGCGTCATAATGCTCCCTCGAGATCAGCCATCCTTATCTCCGCCCATCTTAACCCAGTGGTTCCACCGTTTCGGTCGAACGATACGAAAAGTATCATTAACTGCGTTAACTTAATGCGGTGCTGAAAACTAGGATGACTGTGTGATGAATATTCACTGCACAATGATAGTGCGTGCTGGACTCTGTGTCGATGGTGTATTCAAGTGTACTGAGCAGGGAATTCAAATTTGGTACACCCTTGGTGATTGCCATGAACTTGAGAGATCTGAGAACCTGAGCCGACCTATTATACTGCGGCAATGTAGCAATATTAAGATAATGATATCCATCTCTTTCCCATACCTCATTCGCTGGAAGATAGATCGAGAATGCGCCTCTATATGTTTGTAAGCCACACTGATCACTGATCATCTTCCCGACCTTCGTCATCGCCATTCCTATCGCCCCTCGTCATTCCTATCACCCCTCCACGTGATACTTGCTCCGGTATCCGCTCCTTGTACATATATAAGGGCTTGCTCTCGCCGATGCTAGAGAACAATCTTTATT